>JANHGC010001841.1:267637-285376 GCA_027560395.1 Boaedon fuliginosus
GTAATAAGGGTTTGGGTACTTATATAAGTCTGGATAACTGGATTGGATGTGCAAATAGACTGTCAATTTTTATGATACATTTTATTCTGTAAAACGCAATAAAAAATTTTTTCAAAAAAAAAAAAAATCCCTGTCTTTCTCTGCAGCAAAAAAGGGAAAATAATTGTGTTTTCAAGCTGACAAACACACTTATCTAGATGCTAGATAGAAACACCATCCTAGCTCTCTTCAGTTCTGAGAAGGATCAAAGTAGTTAAGAGTTTTTAGAAGTTTGATTTTTGAATTGTTTTGCATTGTTGTGTATAAATAGAGGAATCTAGGGGTGTGATTTATATAATTATGAATTTGCCATTTACATTCCAAAATTATGTGCTTTGACTCTAGCCTCAATTCTCCTTAACAATATCCTGATTTCATACACATCAAACATGCAATAAATGTATCATATGGTATAATAATAAAATTGGAACTCAGCTTGGCAATGATAGCAGATAAATCAAGTCTACTGAATTCTGGGATTTCAAGAACCTTCATTAGATAGTAAATGGGACAAGTAAAATGTATTAGAAAAATTTATACATGAAGAATTGTATTGTATCATGGTCAGTTAAAGTGATAATATTGTGTCTCATATGTATTAGTATATATTAGTATATCCTACTGAACAAAATGTTATGTTATTTCTTCATAGAAGTTGGACCTGTGAAGAATTTTGGATAAAAAAAAGTTTTGGAGAAAGTAGGGTCTGTCTGCATGTCTTTGAAACAGCAATTTGTTCCCTTGAGAAAAGTACCAGCAGAGAACAGTCATGTAACCCATGGAAATGAGGCTGCTGTTTTAAGGAGCTGCAGGAAAATACTATATTTATAGTCCTGCAATTTTGAGGCACCTTTTTCCAATCAAATTTAAAGCCCAGCACAAATCTAGTAGGAATGCTTTTAGGCTGGCAGGCTGGACCATTAATTTTAATGAGCAGACAAATTCTCAGTGGTTGAAGAAAGTTGGAAAATATGCCAACTAGTTTGTTGTTTAGATTTAGGAAGAGATGCCTTCAGAATGTTTTATTATGGGATGTATTTCAGTAGTAAAGTCAATTACCAAGGGAGCTGCTGAGTTCCCTTTCACTGAATGTGCTCAATTTGCAGCTGGACAGCCATCTGTCAGGGATGCTTTAAATTAGATTCATGCACTGAGCAAGAGTTTGGAATTGATGGCCTAAATGGACGCTTCCAGGAGTTTTGCTGTTGCCAGATAGTACCAACGGAGTTTGGCTGTACTCCCAGCATTAGGTATTAGCAAATTTTGTATCAAATAGCAGGGGTGCTGCATAGTAACTGGGCAGCATTTGGAAAGAGCGATTAATGCACAGATATTTTTGAAGTTCTTCATCCCAAAGTCCTGGATTATTAAATAGAGAGTGGCCTTAATGCTAAAGATGGGTAGAACTTCAATTTATGATATTTGAGAGAATGCTTTTATAAGCCTTCTCTGTGGCAGCGCCGACCCTCTGGAACCAGCTCCCTGCTGAGATGAGGACCACCCCCACTTTGTTAGCCTTCCGAAAAGCCATGAAGACCTGGCTTTGTCGGCGGGCCTGGAATTGATTACCTCTCCCTTTTGAATGTTGTTGATTGCTTGTTTTAAGATTTTTTAAATTGTATCAATTGTTTTATTTTTAATTGTTGTGAGCCGCCTCGAGTTCCCTTTCACTGGGGAAATGCGGCGGGGTATAAATCAAACTAAATAAAATAAAATAAATAAAATAAATAACCTCTTTCAATAATTGTGGTTGTGGATCATATCAGTATCGCTCACTGTGGTTTCTCAATGATTTCTTAAAACCTGATGGGTCTGAATTAAGTTGATGTAATTGAATGTGCAGCTGCAGGTCAGTGGGGGAGAATTTTGGCAGCACAAAACTTTTCCTGAAGGAGGCACAGACTGATAGACAACACAATCCTGAGCTAGGATGTGGGGATGGGGGAGAGATTCCAGGTAGCCTCATCCTAGAATCTTAAGAACATATCTAGTAGGTTAGAAGGTTAGAACTTTATTTTGGCAAGGTTCAATCCATTAGGGGTGTCAAACTGGTGGCCCGCGGGCCAGATGCATCACATGTAGGCCATGCTCACTGCAGCTCTGCAAAGGGAAAATTGCAATATGTCATTGCAATTATGCAATACGTGACAGCAACGTGACGCAAGGAGTTTGACAACCGTGCAATAAGTGTAAGAAAATAAAAGAGTGAACTTAGTTGGATTTTGTTGTGTCATCTCTGGGTTTTGGCCTAACTGTTGACAATAGTTCTGTGTGTTCTTGTATTAAAAAAGTGGAATCTCAGGTTTCCCCCTTCATTTTGACATAGCAATTCAGTTCATACAGAGTTGTTACATTTGTGTCAGAAGCAACACCATATATCATGGCTGTTGCAGGTTCTGATGTTAGCCACGTTTGCCCCAAAATGATGAGCTTGAAATCTCTTTAACTTTTCCATAATCATCTCTTATCTAAATTGGTCAGGTTATTATTATTAGAGATCCCGAATGTGATGAAATTCTGTGGTTCTTTAGAGACTGCTTTCTGCATCAGTTATCCAGCTGAACTTGTTGGAATGGCCTCATCTGGGCAAACTTGCAGTTGTTTGAAGTCTTCTCCACTTGTACATGATCTTCTGAATAATTAATGATTGATGTTCAATTGTTTCACAATCATTTTCAAACCCTTCCCAGACTTACAACCTTCTTTCTGAAGGCCTCAGGGAACTCAGCCTAGACATGGTGATGGTGTCAACTACAAAGAGCAAATCAAACTCAACATCTGAGATCTAAATTAACCAGGTTCCTCCCTGATCATCTCTAATGTTGTAATAATTTGCACTTGATCTGATGCACCTAATTCTAATTTTAGGTCTTAGATGTCAACATAGGGTGAACGTTTATGGGGGTGACTCATCCAAAGTCTGCCTTCTGCCATGCTAAATGCCGCATAAACAATTCCTATGGGGTAAATTCATTTAATCAAAAGAAGGGCTTTTCCTGAACATTGTATGTTCAACTTTGCTATGTAAGTCATGGTTAATATTCTGCAAATGAAACTAATGTGATTTCTTGGCCTAGGTAAGTTTGAGGAAAGCTAATTGAAGGAAGGTATTTGATTTCAGTCAGATGAATAATCAGAGTAAACACTAGAAACCTTGCTTTGCTAAACAAATGTCTATATTTGTGTCTGAATACCATTACTCTCTAAAAATAGATGCCTACAACTTTGGAAGGGTATCATTACAGAAGCCTTGTGAACACCAATAAAGCTGAAGCAACTATTCTATGAAATGATTGTAAATTGTCAGTGGGTTTTCTGAGTGGTCACAGGAAAACATCTCTGGTTGCTTTATGGAAAACAGAAATTGAAACCCAAAATGTAGGGCAGGATGAGAAGGAAACTAAAAACTAAAGATGTATTTTGATGAATCTTTTAAGAATATTTTCCATATGTAGTCACACCCACCTCTAGAGTTCTTAGACCATTTTACTGTCAGAAGAAAAGAGTAACACCTCAGTAAAAACAATAAACTAATCCAAAGTAATTTAACCTAAGGCATCCTTGCATTATCAGGCTGATAGGCTGTCCAGAACAATACGGTTTCCAAGGTGTTTCTGAAGACTGGGGTGCTGCAGAGAGTGGGGCAACCAAGCTCATGGGATGGGGTATTCCAGCATACCTTCCCCCAGATGTTGAATTGGGCATGTCAAATAAGGGTGGGGTAAACAGTGCTGGATGTATCTGGGTACCAAACTTCGCAAGGTTTTGAAGGCGACTGTCATCATATTGAATTGGATTCAAAACTTATTTTATTTTATTTTATTTTATTTAAATTTATAGGCCGCCCAATCCCGAAGGACAACCAGTGTCTGCAGCATACATATAAAGCTGTTGAAGCTGCTCCCTCAGCAGGTGACTCAAAGCTGTAACTTTGAGTTATCTTTAAAGATAGCCCATGAAGGACATATTGCAGTCATTTAATATAAGATATATCTGAATACATGTAAAGAAATACTATTTATACCATACCTAACGGATAGGGAAGTACAGTGCATCGGATTCAAATACAAAAAGAGGTTTGGAAGTACATTATATGTGAGTGAATCTAGCATCTGCCTTGGGTTGCTTTAAACCAAGCTGTCCAGTCCCAGAAAAAGGCATGGCTGCTTTTAGGAGTTGCAGACAAGTGTTACATTTGTATCATGCATACCTCTAAAGCACTTTTCTGCCTTCCGTACCAAAGCACTACAAAAGGCTGAGTTGCATATTTCCAATTGTCAATTGGTTGTAGTTATCAGGACTAGTGTAACCAAGCACAATGCCCAGTGCTGGTGAAAATGTCTTGATTTTTTTAAAAAATCAGAAATAAAAATGAGTAGAAGTTATTCATTTACATGCCTTTTAATGAAACACTGGCAAGAATCACACAACATTTGAACATCAAAGCAATACCCTTATTTATAACCTAGAGTTGTAGTGTTGATATTAAAATTTAGTAACTTTGTTGATATGTGAGAGACATCATAATTAGCAACAACTGATAATGATTACAAAATAACACCCATATATACTATTTCTATTTTTCTGTAAAATAAAATGAAATTATAATTTGAAATATAATTTTAATTTTATAATTAAATAATAATCTTAATATTGTTATTTTTAAGGGGAGAGGGACTCTTAAAAGCAAAAGTTATAATGCTGTCCTGGGAAATTCTTTGCAGAGGCACAAAGAAATAGTCACAATTAAAATCAGGATTCTTAGCAGCAGTACTTTTCTCATGATTTGGGGATTGGCTAATGGCTGCTAAATATTATTTCCTCAGCAGCGAGAACTTTGAAACTGTCTGCCTTCTATTAAGGTAATTTATAGCTAGATTGTTGGACTGGCTTCTACTGGAAGATAGTAATAGATACTAAAACCTATGGTTATAAGTTATAGTTTTTTAAAAAAGTATATGCAAATTAAAGGGTGATCTAAAGGGATCTCTACATTCACCACAGATGCAGGATTTAAATAGTTAGACCGTAATGTACAACTACACAGCACATGTAGAATATTCACCTGGACAGTGTCGAGATCCCAGAATAGACTGGAGATTTCTGTTTTTCAGAAGATGGCTGCTTTTTGGCTAGTTGTACATTAATCTCTTTTAATGAGAGATCTGGTAATTTATTTCATGATATAAAGAAGAGTTCACAGTTTGCGCTTCCTGATAAAAATGCTTACATATATGTGTATTTATTCGGTCTGCCAGAGAACAAGTTAGGACGGTTATCTCTTTGCTGCAGCAGATTTTGCAATCCAGTACACAGCTCTTTAGGAAAGTAACACTTGATCAGGAGGCAAAAAATATCAGGCATCATGATACAGTGACTTGGATAGTTGGTCTTGGATAGTATGGTCTACAGAAACTTATAGTGACCTTCTTGCAATTAAATTGGTATTGCTGTTAACTTTGCATGTTGTAAAATTTAAGCATCTTCTTTAGCTACTTATTTTTTGTCTACTTCTGAGCTGTCCTGATGAACTTTACCACATGTTTTCTCTAAGTTCATGTGCTATAAATTGAATTGGAATGTGTTTGAAGTTGGTCCCTGGGCATATCAGCTTCAGAAAAAGAATAGTGCAAATATTTCTGACAAATTTCTGAGATGCTTGGACCTAGAATCAACAATTTAATAGAAGTACTTATCTGTAAGGTAAAGGTAAAGGTTGCCCTCGCACATATGTGCTAGTCAGTTCCTGACTCTAAGGGACGGTGCTCATCTCCGTTTCAAAGCCGAAGAGCCAGCCCTGTCCAAAGATGTCTCCATGGTCATGTGGCCGGTATGACTAAGCACCGAAGGCGCACAGAACGCTGTTACCTTCCCACTGAAGGTGGTCCCTATTTTCCTACTTGCATTTTTTACATGCTTTCGAACTGCTAGGTTGGCAGAAGCTGGGACAAGTAATGGGAGCTCACTTATCTGTACTTAGTTCTTAAAAGCAGAATAATGTTAAAAATAGCTTTGTTAAAAAATTAGAAGATTCATGGATAAATCACATTAATCTAAGAATTGGTTCTTATGATTGTTGAATCATATTACTGAAAAATATTTTTTATTGCTTTAGTGGAGCTAGGTTTTGTTTGGCTTTCTTGGCTTTATCTTGGCAGTGTGTGCACCGAAGAATTAACTGTTATTGCTTTTCTCACTCAACTTCATTTTTATAATGGAATCATAGAATCTGTTTTAGCAATGTGCTTAGACTACACTTTCTGTATGATTCTATTTTAAGAACAGCTTAATTTCACACAAGATCCCATTCCTGCTTGATTATACGGGATACAATTATAGGAGATAACTTATTTTTCCTGAAGCTGACACCGTTGTCTTGGGGAGGGGAGGGAGGCTCTCCTAAGTAGGTTCCCTTTTTTCCTTTTTATCTGGTCTTCTTTTCATGTACACATTTGCAATTGTTTGGCAGTAGTGAGGTAGCTTTCAGGAGACTTAGGACTGTGTAATGGAATGTGTGAATAACTTTCAGGAACCAGGGGAAGAGATGCTGCCTAAGAAACAATCAGACAAGAAAGGGAGGAGCCCTCAAGGACTAAGTAACTAGAGAACATGCAAACTTAGGCAGAACTGGCCCTAACTGATCACACATTTAAAAGTGGCAGGGGACGTTTGTACCTTCAGACTTGCAAGATTCTATTAATGTAGCCTTGCAATAAAGTAGAATTAGCTTATTTAGTCTTGTTTCCTTTCTGGTTTACCTAGAAGGCTGACAAACTGCCCTTGGTTTCCTCGGGATAAACAAAAGAGAGATTCCAACAATGCAAATCTGAAAGCGTGACATCTACTTTACAAAGCTCAAGTGCAATTTTCCAGCTCTTGGCCTAATTGGCATGGGAGTGATAGAGGATAAATAGCATGTCCCGGGTCTCTGCCCAGAGAGCTCATGTTACTGTTTTAAAAAAAATGCTGGGCTAGGCACCTGCTTCTCTTTTATATGCAGAGGAGTGGCCAGCTGGCTACAAGTCTAACCTGGCCCAGTGCCAAATGTCAGGAGAGTGGCTTAAAAGGTGTTTGTGTGAGAGTACATTATTAGAGAGAATGAATGAACTGCCATTCAATTTTCGGATCTGGCTAAAAAGGAAATGAAAAATATAACTTAAAAACGTGGTAGAATTTTTCACCCAGCTTTTTCGTTTTCTAGGAAGAAGAGATGCCAGATGTAGAAATCGATATTGACGATCTTCTGGATGCTGCTAATGAAGAGGAGAGAGCCCTCAAATTACAAGTTAGTTTGATTTTTAAGAGATTTGGGAGAATGGCACAGAATCCCGCTTTAATTCAGACCATCTGTCTTCTAGAACATCCTTTTAATGTTTAGCGAGCAGATTAATAAAGCACAATAAAGAAGGGTAAAATTAAGTCTGTAACAGCTATGAAATGTGGTATGAGGATTAGCATTCCCATGATTTGATGGCATACATGTATGGGTTTCCGAGAATGTGTCACTGTCTGTCTGGCACTTTCTGTTGGTGAGGTAAATAGTATACTTTAACACGGGGAGTGATTCACTTCTCATACTTTTGCTATAACAATGACAAGGAAAAGTGTTACTAAAATATACGCTTTTGATTGATGATTGATTTTCACGCTCATGAGAAAAGCCTGTTTTGCATATATTTCCCTTAGAAAAGATGTGCGAGCTATCCAGAAGTAACTAGTTCTTATATATGTAAAAGAGGAATGAAAGATAACTGATGCTTTTATTATTGTACTTCTAGGAAGCGCTTGTAGATTGCTACAAACCTACAGAGGTAAACACATTTTATATTGTTTTACATGTGAAAACTTGATATAGTCTTCTGTATAGGATCAACACAACAATCAAATAAATAATTACTTCCAGTGTGTATTATATGTAATTAAAAATAAAAAATGCAACTCACACAGACTTATAGAGTTAATGTAGCATTGTTTGGTTGTACTTATAAACTTCACTTATTTTAATTCTTTGGATTGGAAAATTACTTCATCATCTTGAGGGAAAAAACACACAGATGAATTTAAATGCAAATTCATACAACCTTTAGAGATTTATTACAATATTTTCCTGCCAATTAAAAAAAAGAACTGTTAATGGCTGCCACAAAGAATGCAATCAATTCGCCTATGTTGGCTACTCCTAGAGTTTATAAGATCATTTGACCTTAAAAACTATTTTTTTAATTTTATAAAACTAGATTTTGCACGGCTGAATTAATGTATGTTCAAAATAAGTAGCAATCTCATGTCTAGTCCCATCCTTATTCTCTGCAAGAATGCTTTTACACAGTAGTTGTTTCAGATTTCTAACCTTGTGAGTGATAATTGAAGTGTGCGTTACTATAGCAGCTGTATGTGAACAATAGGGATGACCTGGAAACAGTTGATATCTGCTGATATAGAGATAGAAATACGCTACATCTCTCTGCCTCCTTCTCTCCCTCCCTGTTTAGTCTGGGCCTCCCCACTTAGAAAATGACATTGGATCATGCTTTACTTTTCAGTTCTTAGGGGAAAAATAGCATGCCCTCAGATGAAATGGTAGTAATCCTATCAAAATACCATAATCATGGTATGAATCCACGTCAACTTCTAGATATTGGAAAGATTTGGTGGAAGAAATTTAATCCCTGATTCAATGGATTGTTATCCTGTTCTGTCAGAAACAAAGTTTAGGAAGCTTCTTCCAACTACAGAAATATAATGCACAGACCCACTCCAAGGCTTTATTTCTATATTACCATCTGGAAAATACAGTCAAATTATTAGTGGTAATTCAATTGTGTTTTCAGCATCTACTGCATGCTGTAATTTATTCTATGTCAAAAAAATATTTAAATTATTTTTAGGTGTTGTTCGCTGCATTTGAGAGATGCGTGGCCAAATGCATTAAATAAACAAACAAACAAACAAAACAAACGTGCTATTTTTAAAAAGGTATAAACCACCATGTTTGTGTTCCTGGCAACAAACCTGATGTTCTCATACTATGAATTCGTCACTTGTGGTTTCTGAATTCAGACAAGAAAATCCTTACAGGAAACTTGCATTGATGTAAACAACTGCTTATGTTCTGTAAACCCGTGTGGCAGAATATGGGGTGATTGTCCCCCCCTCCCCCAAAGTTCCTAAGAAATAAATCTTCTGAGGATTTATAGGCAGTAATTTTTGTCAGTAGAAGCAGAATAGCAATAGTCTTAGTTGTGGCGATGGTAGCATATTTTGAATATCTTTGCCTGTTAATCTTGAGATAAAACTCCTTCCATAATAATAGTCCGTAGTTCAGCTTTTCGGCAACTTATGTAACAACACTGATATTCTGAAGAGATCTGATACATTCTGCATTTGGATATGATTTGGTCTACAAGCTTATGTTTAAATCTTTAGTGAAATGTTACAATAGCAAGAGCAATAGACTGGAGTTTATACCGCTCCATAATCCTTTACAGCATGCTCTGAGTGGTTTACAAAGTCAGCATATTGTTTCTAATTTAGATTTACATATCGGTCCATAATGCTTTATAGCACTCTCTGAACAGTTTACAGAGTCAGCATATTGGCCCCAGCAATCTGGGTCCTCATTTTACTGACCTTGGAAGGATGGAAGGCCGAGTCAACCTTGATCAGTTGGTCAGGATCCAACTGGTGGCAGTGGGATGCAGAGTTAGCCTGCAGTACTGCATTCTAACCACTGCACCACCACAGCTCTCAGCTACACACAATCTTTCCCACCTGGTGCTGTCTATATGGAGTATGCCATTTTTCATTACTTTTGACTTGTAAACTAATACATCTGCAGGACACCTTTTAGGGGAAACTAAGGTTAAGTCTCCTTTGATATGAATTCAACCCTGGTGATTTAGGAAAGCTAAGGTAGGCAATAAGAGTGGATCAAAGCTCTGATACACTACATAAGGCAACTCTCTAAGGTTAGTGATTTAAATGTATTGTACAGCTGCTTGTAGCATCAGTGCAAAGCATTTGGATGACTTTCATGGCTGTTTGCACACCAGATTTACACCTTGCCAAACAAATACCCCGCTGTTGGATTGTTTTTCCATCGCTTTCATTAATTCTCTAGCTTTTAAAGATACAAGATATTCTCTCTTTATCTCTATTGTTCACATGCATTGGATTTAAGCTCTACAAGAAGTGAATGCTGCCTTTTTTTTAGTTTTTATTTTTGGATGTAGGGATGCCTTATCTTAAGAGTAAGCTTGGTGGGTGCCAACAATTAAAAATAGTTTCTGTCCCCGTAACATAAGCCTTGAAGAAGATATTCTCTGCAAGCCGGTTGTACCCAGCATTTCCTCCAAATGGGGAAATGGCAAAATAAAAGTAGAGTAGCAGACCAAAAAAGACAATGTTTCAACAATTTGTGTTTTGCTCTAAAACATATGTACAACTGTACCTTTTATTGGGCACTTAAGGGTCTCAAGCCACTGGCACTTAAAATAGCTTTATTGCCTGGAAAGATAAGCTCCTGGCATCAGAAGCCTCTAGGAAATGTTTGGCTATTATAACTAATGAGTGCCTTTATGCTATTAATAAATACTTAGTTCCATTTTCCAGATAGCAACCTAAAATAGAGTTATGCTTAGTGTGAAATTTCAGTGATGGAGTTTTAAGGAAAGCCATTAATATTTGAACAGAAATATTTGTTAGTGCCTTCTGATTTATTCAGATCAAACCTAGGGGAATCAGTTCTTTATTATGGGAATTAATGCACATGTTTTTAAAATACATTACCACAGTGTCTAGTTGGCTAGAAACAGGAAGTAGGTTCAGATGTCAAAATTTTACTTTTCTTCAAAAATTACCAAACTTGCTCAGATTTTTTTGCTTTCCTCTCTAAAATTAAACTTGGTCTCAGTTAGGAAAGTTAGACATAATTAGATTAAGTGACCTTGTTGATTCTTCAAAGCTACCGTAAGGAAATAATTGATTTTATCTCAACATACCTCTCTCTATACAGAATGTGCTAGAAACAATGCAGCCTTAATGTCTATGAAGATTCTCAATCATTCAAGTCGTAGTTGTCTCAAAGGCGCATTTCCACCCCCCCACACCAAAAGACAACTGGATTGGTTTTTTTGATGAAGAAGACGTTTTGCTTCTCATCTAGGAAGCTTCATCAGCTTGAACTGATGAATGACACAAGTCCAGAAAAAATCACTTTGGAGACAAAGTAACCTTAAAGTGGGGGGGGGGGGAAGGAGGATTGACATGAACTCACTCTTCTAAACGAGAACGTCACTCCAACCATTCCTGCATGTTCCCTAGCACTGGAAAATGTTCTCTAGCCCAGGAGTGTCAAACTCACATGACATATCACAACTTTCCCCCCTCTGCTAAAATTTGACACGCCTGCTCTAGGCCCTTTTTTTGGATCAGACCACTGTATTATCATTGAGGGATTTGAAAGCTAATTCATAAACCAAAGACTGTCAATGAAATCCTTATAAGCAAATGATATGGCTGCCCTTCTCATAGAAAGTGACTCTGAGTGGCATGCAACAGTCCAGGCTTATGCATAAAAACATGTTGTTTTGACATTAATCAAGTTGTCAAATACAAAAGCAGGTACAGAATAAAGATCAGTTAACCCTAGATAAGTCACGTGTTTGGTCTTTCACTGAGGTGTCACATGAAACATAAAGCACAGGTTTATAGTTCAAGTTTCAAGTTTATTTTATTTATACCCCGCCTCCCCACCGGTGGTAAAAGGTGGTCTCGGAGGTACCCCGCTCCTAAGCCAAGAGGGGCTTTAAAAGTTGTGACTAGCACCTTAAATTGCACCCGGAAGACTGTTGGGAACCTGTAGAGCTCGCGGAGGACTGGTGTTATATGGGTGCACCGAGGTACACCCTTTATCACTCTTGTGGCTGCATTCTGGACCAATTGAAGCTTCCGAGTGCTCTTCAAGGGCAGCCCCATGTAGAGCGCATTTCAGTAATCTAATCAAGAGGTGAAACCTTTAAAAGTTTTCATCCTCCTGTATCATCTTCCTTGGCAACTGACTCATATTTATGACGATTGCAGTATCCCGGGGTCAAGCGATCTGCTTTGGTAACCTTCTGACAAGTAAAGTCAATAGGGAAACCAGGTACACGTAACAACTTTGTTAGTAACTTAACAACTGAAGTGATTCACTTAACAACCGAGATAAGAAAAGTCGTAAAATGGGGGAGGGGGAAATTCACTTAACAAATGTCTCACTTAGCCACAAAAATGTGGGGCTCAATTTTGGTCGTGTCGAGGACTTCCTGTATTTGATATGTAAGAACAGTGGAGGGTGGAGAGGAGTTGCATCTTGAAAATACTTACTATTATTTTTAATCAGTGATTTCCTCCTTTTTTTTTTATTTTTAGGATTTTATCAAAGAACTTCTAACTCGGATAAGAGGGATGAGGAAACTGAGCCCTCCTCAAAAGAAGAGTATATAAGCGAACATGGAGCCCTCTTGAGGGAAATGATCAATAAACTGGAACTATTAAATAGGACACCTGCTAGTTTGGTCGTTATGAGCAATTTTCTCTTTTTTGGTTGAATTCTGACATTTTAAAAAATTCAACCCCTTCTGTTTAAGGCAGTTTTTTCAAGTGCGGTTTTATTTTATCACAAATAGCAACATTATGAATGCTGCTTTTACTACCTGCGGATGATAAAAGATAGATGGGAAAACATCAATTTTAGAGGGGCTTTCCTAGGCAGTAATTCTGCCTGATGTAAAACTACTAGGGAAACGCTGTTCCTTTACAACCGGTTTGATAATTAAGTTGTACACCAGACTCGTGGATGTTAAGGTTCTTGTGCTTGTGTACATAAATTATCAAGTGAGTGTTACTATTGATTCACATCGGTGGAAACGAAATGTGCTCTAAGTAACAATATAAACCGAAGTTATAACCAATGTGGTGTTGCGGGCAGGGAGGGGTGGGAGAGGGGTGCTGTTTGTTCAGTGGGGTTGCTGCCACTTTAAAGCATTGCAACAAATGCCTCTATTCACAAAGCAACATATAAGCAAACTGGGGTCCAAGGGCTTGATTTTTTTAGGTACTGTTACCAACTTTGAGGTTCAGCCAGATATAATCTCCCTTCATTTTATGGTCTGCTAGGATTGGTCAACCTACTGCTAAAAGGTTCTGATAGGACAGCAAGAAAAAGGCCAATACCATTATGGGAAAGTCTTGGAGAGAGACTATCTCCATAGACATCTTGGAGAGAGGGGAAATGCAAGTCAACCCATCCCTTCTTATAATAAGAATATCCAGCTATTGCTTCGTATTTTGACGTCCAACTTGGTAGGTTGTCTGGCTGATTGGCTAAGTGATCTAGGCTGTAGAGGTGAAAGCTTGTTCCCCAAACTCTTCAGGAAAACATTCTTTGTTCTAATGCAGTGTTTCTCAACTTTAGCAACCCTAATAGCATGCTGGCTGAAGAATTCTGGGAGTTGGAGTCCACACATTTTAAAGTTGCCAAGGTTGAGGAACACTGCTGTAATATTTCACAAGCTACCATCTGCTGGTAGATGCTAGTCTGGCATTTTATATCAAGGGTGCTCTGAACATAATTTTATTTTTTAAAAAGAAGAAATACATGTTTGTGGACTTTATGTATACTGGCAAGCTTTTTTAAATGTATTTAATTTTGTAATGTTTTATTAATGACTTTATTTACCAGATATTTACTCAAATAAATGCAACAAATTGAGATGTTGTTATGTATATGTTAACTGTTGATAAAAAAACCTGGAACATGAAGGTGAAAAAGTTGTTTTACATTTGGGTAGGTAACTAACAACTTCATAAACTGCTGTATATCCACACTGTTTCCTAAGGAGTTGACACAGATACGGCCTTCAATAGCTTTCCTTTGTTTTCAGAATTATTTTTAAATGATACAGTTATCTCAGTGGCAAAATTTCATGAAGAGGAGTGTGTTTCCCAAGCACATTCTGCTTTGTTTTAATATTGTGAGTTACATAAAGACATGTAAAACCTTTCTTCTCCTTGCTTGAGCCAACTCATGTCCCATGTACAGTACATCTCTGAAGTAAATGTGAAAATACGTTTTATTTCACACTCTGCATTTTGTTTGGATCTGATAACAGATCCAAACAACAGTTAATAGAAATAACTGGAGAAAAATGACATACAACATCGTTTAGAATGAAGAATGCTAAGTGGTATTTAAAAGATTATAAAGAATTAGCTATCTAGATCAGTTGCTGAAGTGTTGTTTTGTGACCTTGATTATTTTAATCCTGAAATAATTACAGATGAATTTTAACAGATGTTCCTGACCTATAAATAGTAATTAGCATAATTACACTTTTTCTTACTAATACACACTTAAGGTGAGAAGGTGGGGGCAATATTGGGGATCTGTCTCATTTAAAAGGTGAACAAAAAGATTATTGCTCTGTTTAACTTGATGGGAATGGAAATTGGGAAATGATTTGGCCAATATGAGGTTTTATTCTAACTTCATCATCCTTGCATTGTTCTAAGTAAGACAAGAGAGGAATTAAAGGGAAGCTTTTCCACTTGTTTTTTAAATGGAATAACATTATTAATTTAAAAAATTCATTAAAAATCACCATATGCAGGGCAGACCAAACACACTTTCATTGTGTTTCACTTAAAAGGGGCTTGAGGTAACTCCATAGTAATCTTCATTTCTGTGACTGTCAAAAGCCCCATGTACAGTTCAAACAATGAAGAAGACCCAATGCAGTGCTAGTCTCAGAGGAACAAAAATCCCTGCACACCACTCGACATAAAGGGAAACAAAATGATACCACTCCCATTCCATATCCTTAATTTACCCTATGTGCATTGGCTGGTCATATACAGTGATAATAAATCTCTAATAATTTGCTTAGAGGCAAATGAGTGGGTAGGGCAAAGGTTTCCATTAATGGAAGAACAGACTGCCCCACAAGTTCAGCAAAACTGCAGCAGTATAAAGGTTTTACTTTAGTTTCAGATGTAAAACAAGAACGAGAGCAAGCAAATTTGATTCTTGAACAAAACTGATAAAAGTGGAATCACAGATCCCATTCCAGTACTGCCCCTGATACTCCATCGGGAGATAACGCCACATCTTCAGTTATGCTCACACAGGTATGTATCTTTGCTGTGTTTTTTTAAATTATTAAATACGAAAGGGGAAGAATCTAATTATAAATACCTTCAAACGGAGAAGTGATGATTGTATATGTCTAGTGGAGAAGTTTTTTCTGTTGACAATTTTTGGGTTCTAGTCTATATTCCTAAATGCTTCTCTAAATCCTCTATAACCACGTGTAAGTTTACATGAACACAAGTCACTGTTTAGATTTGAGCAACACGAGGTAGAAAGAAGATTCAAGTTTTATTTTCTATGGCTTCTTTGCATAAGTAATTCCATCCAGAATCAAGACTTTTAGCCTTGCTCATATATGGGTAGCTTGATTCCTCATGGATTGCCTTGCCTTCCCCTGATGATCTGATTACAGGTGTTCTAATGGGGAACATGGCGGAGGAAAGAGATGGAGTGGGAGGGGGGAGCTTTGAAAAAGACCTATTAAGAAGGGAAGGGATTTTGTTTTTATCATCTAGCAGCAAAGAAGGAGCCTCAGTAGTCATACTCAATCTGGGCTAGAAATGGCACTTTTATTTCACCCCATTCACCAATGTTCTTGATGGCTAAGTAAATATGGGGTGAAGCTAAGTTGTTGTTATTTGGGTGATGGGCAACTAGAAATGGGCATTTTTATTTAGTTCCATTCACAAATGTCTTGTTGGCTAAGCAGATATGGAGTTGAACTAAATTATTATTGAGGCGATTAGCAACTTTCTTGTTTTTAAGGGCATTTGATTTTTTTTTTTAAAGTAAACGCCGTACTATTTGGGGCAGCCTGCAAAATGAATGTGCTGGCAGCCTTCCGTGTGTTGGAATAACTTGGAAGCATTTGTTGCCCAGTGTGCACAAAAAAACAGAGAACACAAAGCAATTGTTCAACATTACAAATGGTTTTACTTTTAATTGTGGTGAAATGTAAAAACCCATATCATTGGCTGAAAATCCATACTTAATGTCCTATTCGGTACCAAATACAAACCTAGTGAGGTTTGAATGATTTCAACTGCGCAATACCGCCATGACTAAAACAGCTTTCTCTTCTGAATATGTTTCTGGAAAGTTTAGCATCACTAACAATTCCTTCTTACAGTAAACTGGGAAGCTGCTAAAAAGCAGCGTCTGTTTCTTTCGCCTTCGGGAAGCATAAAATGGTTAGTGTTGTGGCTTGTACTCCTCCAGATTACGCATGCTGAAAATTCTTTGGCTTGTACAAAGTATCAAATTGGATTTAAAATAATTCCTTGACTGATTTCCTGCTCAAGTGGAAAGGGCTGGATTCTTCCCTAGAGCCAGAGTGTAGCTTGGATTTCGGAGCTACTGTAAAATGGGAGTTGAATTAAAGCAGAGATCTCATTGTAATGCACCTCGGCTATGCCGTGTGGGAGTCTTCTTACAAGCGTGGAGTGACTTTTGAATAATACACTGTAAACTAAAAAAGCATGGAAGCCGACTTTAAGCCAGAGAACTGGCATCAATGAAGACATGCCTGAACCCCAAATATAACTCGCATTTGCCTTCAAAAAATGAGAATGCCATTTAACTTAAACTTGGATAGCAATGAATATACTCGGAAGACAATTCTTACACTTTCTCTCTCCCTCCCTCCCTTCCTCCCCCCCTCCCTCATACAAGGCAAGTTAGTCCAAACACTTGAACACATTTTTGTATTCCCTCTGAAGAATTCTGCCAGATGGGTGAGCTTTGGAACAAGGCCATCTTTATAGCTAACAGTAGCGATACAACTAGTCCTCGACTTACGGCCACAATTGAGTCCGCAATTTCTGTTTGCTGTTCACTTTGCTGCTCAGAAGGTCGCAAAAGGTAATGCAAAAGGTAATAACAGAAGTAGCTTGTACTCCACAGGAGTTTACACCATCTCTTCTAGTCTTTAAAATGACACAAAGGGTCTTTGCTTTTGCTGCAGGAGACTACTGTGAGGGAAATCGTTGTAATGGAAAGTAACATCTGGGATTTTCTCGCCCAGGGGTGTCCAACTTTGATAATTGTAAGCCTTGTAGACTTCAACTTCTATGCTGGCTTAGGAATTCTTGGAATTGAAGTCTTAACGTTGTGGACTTCAATTCCCTTGTTCTAGTCCAAGGTTTCTGAGCTTGGCTTCTTTAAGATGAGTGCATTTCAACTCCTTCAATTCCCTGGCTGGGATTCTAGCCTACTGCTTCCCACCTGTTTTCTTTGCTGCCTGATTATAGAAGGAGATCACAGATGTTCTATTCTAGTTGTTTGCTAATGCCAGCATTTGGCTTCGTGCCTTAATCCATAGAAGGTTAATGCATATTGCAGTGCATTGCACAAACTGTACGAGCACTCTGCATTTGCTTTTCTAAAAGTTCCAGCAGATCAGACAAAGTATGTTGACTTTTGTGGTGTTGAAGTAGGAGCAGATAAACCAAGAGTAAGTTACAAAGGTCTTTTAACAAGGGATTCTCAATTTATTTATATATATAAAGCAAAGAAAATAGTTTGTATGTGCTCAATACAAATATTCAATTCGGCACCAAACTGCGCCAAAT
>JANHGC010001841.1:332570-343293 GCA_027560395.1 Boaedon fuliginosus
GTAAGCCGCCCAGAGTCCTTCAGGAATTGGGCGGCATAAAAATGTAATAAATAAATAAATAAATAAATAAATAAATATATTAGAACACTAAATTTCTTTACAGGGTCTTAAGCAAGTGTCCATCACTTTCTCTGCATTCATTTCATCTCTATAAATTGAGATGATGCTTCACAGTTAAGCGGGAATGTGAACTTCAACCTGCCCTTTCTACCAGTATAGTGCATCAGTATGTGAACTGGAGCTTTTCCGGATTTCATCACACCCTCTTAGCAGCTATGCCAGTTTTTGGCTGAACTGTTGTGCTCCATCTTTAAGCATTTGCTGTTAAATCTATCCAGCTTTTGAAGTTCCTGTATACCGAGTCAGAACAATACATTAAGCTGGAAACAATAAACAAGAAATGTTTTATACCTTAGGTAGTAATACTTTAGTAAGGGCACATAGTGTATCACAAGATTCTTGCATAGATGAACGTAAGAACATTTTGCTTTAACTTTGTTAAAAGTAGAAACATATTTAAGAACTGACAAGTAATACAATAGTTCTCTTAGCAGTACATAATTCCATTAATCCTGTGCTGCTTCCATGCCTACTTTACTGTTTCTCCCTATACCATAGGGAGAAACATTTTTGTTTAGTTACAGAAGGTTGTTCTCCCTCTCAAATAGTCCCTGTGTAGTCTTCCCTTTAGAACGACTACCTCAGACTCCTTGAAGGTACCATTTAGTGAGATGTTAGAAACCCTGCCCTACAGTACATCATCTTGCAGAATTATTATTTACAAGTATAACAGAAAAAGATAAAAGCTATTCCTTCAGTTTGATTAAAAAATTACCTCAGAAAAACAGTGTCTGACCGTGGGTGCATTAAATAACGGTCAGAATTAATAGCTGCACAATTTATTTATTTATTTATTTAATTTATATCCCGCCTCTCTTCCCCCAATTAACACAACCGATTGCTTCTACTGTGTTTACTTCCCTCATTTCAAGAGAGGGATGGGAAAACAATTCATGCCCACTTGTTAATTTAATCACTGTGCCAACCTTCTCTCATCCCTCATAATTCCCAAACAACAGCACAGTTTTGGGGGAAGCCTCCGTGGGCATTAATCCTGTGTGGGAAGGGCAGTCACTAACTAGTGTATAAATATTCCCAATATATTGGGAATAATACATAACCATTTTTTTTAACACTGTAAGTATAAGCTCCATATAAGCTTTGCAGAAAAAGCAATTATTCTGTGATTTTTATAAGCAGACTTGACAGAAAAGCTCCTCAGGAGCCACATTGCTCAGTCACAATAATCCTCTCTTGCTTGCTGAACTAGGGGAAAATGCAAAAATGCTGCTCTAAGGCAAAACTGAGCTTTTATTATTCTTTGTTTTTTTTAAATATCAAGCAGCAATAAGTTCAACATAATTTTATAATAAAGCCAGATGGTAGTACAAGACGGGCTGCTGAAGCTGTAATAATAAAAGGCTTTCCTTCCATAAGAGTAATCATGTAAACCAGAAACACATCTACCATTCACAATGGTATTATGAGCAGGATTTCTCCCCCTTTTGAATGCCTGTTTCAGTCTAAGAATTGAGATAGCAGTAATGGACAGAGTGATCATATGTCAGAGTCCCCAAAATGGTAAATCTCAAACACCGTCAATGGACCTATCTAAGAGGTTGATTATTATTATTGTTGTTGTTTTTACTATTATAAATTTTAGTACTGTTAGTCACATAGTATTTATTAAATTATTTTCATATAATAAATATTTGGGAACCAATGAACAATTGAAGCTTCATGAAGGGGTTGATGAGCTGGACAGTTTTGAGATTCGTGTCCTATGACTTTACTGGATTCCTCCCTCCCTTCCGTACCACTTCTGTTGCTGATTATTCTTCTAGTTTGGAACCGGTTTAATTCAGATAGCATTTTCAGTGTTCAGCCCTCCCTAGCATGCGTTCTGACTGACATCTGTATATACTACTCTCTGCCCTGCACTGAGAAATCTGGAGTCCCTGAAAAGCTGCTCTAAAACAATTCCCAGCAGCCCCCAACAGCATGATGAAGTATGCTGGGAAGTGTGGTATCTTTTGGATTGCTAGCTTCTTCCCCATGCACTTCTTGATGTTGGAATTACTGATCTGGGGAATAGCTAACTGCTGAGGCCAGCAGTATTGATAAAAAAGGAATTATTTATGGGGTGGAGCCCCATCCTAGATTTTGTAATGGGGTATCCAAATAATTTACAGCAACTGAGAAATTGCCCCAGGGCCAAGGGATTACAGCCTAATTGACTAATCCAGTTTAGCCAAACAGAATGAAATTTATTAAGCAGAGGAGTAAAAAAAGATCTCACTGCATTCTTACATACATGTAATTGTAAACTCCACTTGAGCCAGAGGTTGCCCCATGAAATTGAATTCTAGAAGAATCAGGACAGACAAAAGGGATTTTTTTTACACAACCTTTAATTCAATTTTTGAATTTGCTACCATGAGAGGTGGTACTGGCTAGCGAATTGGCTGAGTTTCAAAAGGGATGAACTAATTCATGGAAATGCTGGAGGTCAATAGCTGTTGGTCTTGATGAGAGTATAGTGGCCTCCAAAGGCCATTGCTCAGAAACTGGTGGGCTTCCTTGTGCAGTTGCCTGTCCATTGTGATAACAGATTGATGGGCTAGAGATGGATCAGAGGTCTGATCCATCTATACTCATTGGCTCTGTTGAGACATGAGATGTGGGTATGTAATGTACTGTGTTCATTGTTTCTCAAGTCCAAGTGGGAAAGCTGTGGATTCTGCTTGGAAAGTTTTTTTCATGAATCCTTTTCTCAGGGGTAAACCAGGAAATTGCAGTCTTGCTGGAAGGATTCAGGCCAGGGTAAGACATATTCTTTTGCTAAACTGGTTAGATGATGGAACCAGGATATCCCATCATCTTTAACCATCTGTGTGTGGGTGTTAATACATGGAAAATATGAATTCAAACTCTGCTGAAGGGTGAAAACCCTTACATTTCTGACTTGATTAACAGATATATTGCCATCTAACAAGAGCCAGTTTGGTGTAGTGGATAGTGTATCAGGGAGGCTATGAGTTCTAGTCCTACTTTAGGCACAAAGCCAGATCATTCTTAGCCCTGGGAAGCAGCCAGTGGCAAACCATTTCTGAAAAACCGCAGAGGACATGTCCAAGCAGTTGCTAGGAATTAAAGCTGATTCAAAGGCACACACAAACACTTCCAACAAATGTTTCATGAATGGCCATTAATCTCCCTTTTTACAACTATGATGCATATATACTTGCAATCCAGGGTAATGTTCCACGCCATTTATGAAATAGGCTGTGGTATGCAAAACTTTAGGCTACTGTTTGTCAGTCTTGGCAACTTTAAAAAGTATGAATGTCAACTTCCAGAATTTTCCAGCCTGCATTCTGGGGAACTCTGGCAGTTGAAGTCCATGCAACTTTGGGAAGGTTAAGAAGAACGCTGCCATAAATCAACACTAAATTAGTTTTCTTTTGGGTGCTTGTTTGTTACAAGTGTAATTACGATGAATTTTAAAACCACTAGATGGCATGTTTGCTTTGCTTGAACTCTATATTTGCTTAGCACTGATCCTCCCACTTTTTTAGACCAGTTCTTACAAACTTGCGCTAGAATTGGTCAAACACATCTGATTAGATTAATAGGAAAAGCAGTATGGAAAGAATGGCATATATAGATTACAGGCTTTAATTGTTTCTGAGTGGCCAAATCAAATCCAGCCCATCAGTTAAGAATTGTATCTTAATTTTTTGACTGCCATTTTTTGTTCCATAGAGCCCTTTTTCAGGCATTACAAATACTAAGCTTTGTAGTTTATTTCTCACATTTGTTTATAATAGCGTTTCTCAACTTCGGGCATTTTAAGATGTGTGAATTCACCAGAGTTCTGGCTAGGGAATTCTGGGAGTTGAAGTCCATACATTTTAAAGTTGCTGAGACTGAGAAGTACTTGTTTAGAGTAAATTGCTTAATTTTGTTCCAATAAACATTAGAGCAGTCCTGTAAGTATTTGGCTATTTAATTGGTAATTTAACATAGCAAACATTTTCTATAAAAAAGTAAAAATTATTTCAAGCCGAGACCCAGTAACTGTTTTTTTGTTTTATACAGACATTATTTGTTATTGCTTTCTTTCAGGATGCTTCTTTAACCTCCCAGTCTCCTTTTCAGCTCTGATGTTTCCTGAACATCCAAATAATAAACAGGTATAACTCTTGTCATTTTCAGTCTCGGACAAGATTAGCTGGAGGCTGCCATCTGCTGAAAGGTAACTATGGTGTAGCTCGAGTATATTCAGTGTAAGGTGCATTTTACAATGTATAATTCAAGTAATTGAGAAGTGCTATGGTTACCGTTATTATTGCATTCCTTAGGAAAGCTGTGAATATTCCTTGTTATATTGTTAAATTTTAAAATTTGGATGCATGTTTTATAGGCAATCCTTGATTTAACAATCACAACTGTTGCCAAGTAAGGCAATTGTTACTGTAAGTGAATCACATTCAATTTTACAATCTTTCTTGCCATTGTTGTTAAATGAATTACTTCTTCCTCATAGTGTATTGCCACACGTGCAGTGTCTGCTTTTTGGATCACTGAGCGCCACTTTGCATGGTCAGCTGCCTTTCCAGGGTGCAGGACCATGGCTTGCATATCTTTGTTGATGGTGTCTTGCCATCTCTGTTTTGGACACCTGCGAAGTCGCCGGCTATTGAGTTCTAATTGGCAGGCAGTCTTGGCCATAGTGGAAGGTGCTGCTCTCTGGACATGTCCATACCAGTGGAGCCGGCTTTCTCTCATCTGGTGCCACACCAGAATGTTGTCAAATGTTGTCATTTGTGATGTGGTTAAGAAGGGTGATACCCAATATCCAAAGAAGCATTTGCATTTCCATGGCATGGAGATAGCTTTCAGTCCCTGCTGTTGCTGCCCAGGATTCAGTGCCATACTGGGCAACAGGGCAGATGGTTGTCTTGTAAATCTTAGATTTAAGATGGGTTGGCAGTTGTCTGAACATAACACACCGGTGAGTTCTTACCAACACATCCCGGCTGCATTCGCCCTTGTTCATACCTCACCATTAATGTCGCCATTGCCTTGGAGATGGGACCCCAGATACTGAAAAATGTTAAGCAAATTACTGCTATTAAATGAAATATACTGTTGTTAAGTGAATCCAGCTTCCCCCTGTGACTTTGCTTGTCAGAAGCCAGTTGGGAAAATTTCAAATAGTGATTATATCACCCCAGGAAGCTGCAACTGTCCTAAATACAAGCTGGTTATCAAGTGCCTGAATTTTGATCATATGACTGCAGGGATGCTGGAATGGGCATAAATGTAAGGACTAATTACAAGTCACTTTTTTAAAGTGCTGTTGTAACTAAATGAATGGCTGTTGGCCAAGTACTACTTGTATTTTGTACCAGGATTTTGTTTTCTTTACATGTGAACAACTCTAGGAAGCAGATACTGATCACCAAGCTCTCATGGTTGTCTTCAGCACCACTGCCAGAAAAAGCAAGGACAATACAGTGGACCTCCTTTTTAATGGGTTCCGAAAGGTATAACAAGTACTAAAAAGGATGAGTACCAAACAAACTGTGTGACTCTTTGTTTCGGCTTCCTATCTGTCCCTTTTCCTATGTCAGTCACCTTCTTCCCAGCATGGCTGACTTCCTGTCTGCTCTCTGGGACTGTCCCCACCTTCCTTTTGCAGTATACCAAACAAATGAGGAGTACCGGGACAGCACTTTCATGTCAAAAAGTGTCAAGTACCAAATTCAATGAGTTTTGAAGTAGTTGAATATCAAGGTATCACTTTGCAAACTTATCATTTCAGGGTCAAAGATAGAAGTGTACTGTACAATTCACTGCAAAATGCTATGGCCACAACAAGACCTACAGAGATGAGAGAAATATCACATGGAAGGAGGGCATGTACCTCAATGGTAAAGCATCTCCTTTAAAGGAGAATATTTACTGATGATGTTACCTAGTTAGGGTAATGCAACGTCTGTAAGAAAACAAGCAAGCTCAGAGAGCACCAAGGACCTCTCAGCATCTGCTTTGCTTGCAAAAAGTATCTGGTCTAATCCCTGACATTATGGTAAGGGTAAAGTCTTTTTAGAGTCAAATTCAACCCTGGTGACTTCACAGATACAGTTATAGGATTTTCTTGGCAACAATACAAGAGTGTAATAGCACTGGCTGTGCCAACCTATTCCAGGAAGTTTTAAAGTCTTACCAAGGTAGCATCTCTGGAATTTCTTAGTGGCTTCATACCAAAGAATTAATCAGGTCAAACCCCACATAGTTGCTTTTATCAGCCCTACATTTTTAGGTGAGACCACCTAGGTGACCTTGGCTGACCTGAAGAACTATGCAGGACTAGACCTGATTAATTAAGGTAGGATAATCTCCTACCTGAGGTAAATGCTCTTGGCAAATGCTCCTGAACTTTAAAAAAAAATATGGTTCTAAATAAGATGTAGGCAGACTCAGGGGCTGCAATTACTACTTTATGAGAGTGTTGTGCTTCCAACTTCCAAGTGTTGCAGAAACAGAGACAAAGTGAAGCATAAGTAGAAATCATTTATCTATTAGACTTTGCAAGGCAGATTAAATGGCAGAAAATTACAGCACAGAATCCATCCATTTCTGGTCTAAAACACAGACAAGAGCTGCCCTTCATATACTCTCCAAATTATACTCCTGTGAGTAAATTAGGAATAACAACATCATATGCTATTTCCTGAACGTAGCAGCATGAACCTTGGATAATGTTGAGGCCTGAAACAGTTCATGATAATAAGGATCATTATGTTCATTCTTTTGAACTGCTTTTGAAGAAAGGCGCCACAGCAAGTAACTGATGTCTGTAGTTAGTCCACAGCTATTCCGCTACTATTTCGACTGCTGTCTTCAAACCATCAATCTGTTTAAATTTCTTAAGAAGTTAATAGCTAATTCGGTGTTTATAGGTATGAGGGATAGACTGGCATAGTGAAGTTTTTTGAGGTGCTTGGCTTGGCTGAGGATAAAACAGTTCACAAAAAGTTTCTTAGTTGTGCAAGCCCCAGAGACAATATGTTCTCAGAGAATTTTTTTTAAAATTCAGAAGTGGGGTGGGAGGTTTGAGGGGCAGGAAATAGGGAAAGACCCCTGGAACAACCACATTTTTGAGGAAGAAAACAGCATTTGTTTGTTTTTATGTCCTTGGGTTTCTAATGAACTAGTGTAATAAATTCCTCAATCCCTTCTATGATTTCATTCTGAGCCGTCTTTGTATTTTCTAACTTTCTCCCTAGTGGCTACATAGTATGAATTACACTGTTTGTAAACTGTGTTTTCTGGAGAAATAAACACAGGAGATATAAACTGAGAGAAAACTGAACATCGCTAGTACAGTATTTGTGTGGGATATTTTTGTTTTTATTTTCCTGAAATTTTGCAAGTTCTTCATTTCTTATAATAATACAAACCGGAGGTATAGCAAAATATAATAATGGATTTAAAAGTCAGCCTATGTACTGGTTTTAATTTTTTTTCATTATCTCTGCATATCTCTCCCTCCCTCCCTTCCTCCTAGAGCTTGCAGAATGTCTTTGCTCATAGCAATAATACAGAGTAAGTGAAATAAAAGGATGCTAAAAAAGAAGGAAAAGGGAAGGAAAAAATGAAAAAGAAAATCTGTTTACATAGTGCTGATATTTTACTGGGGACAACATAAACAGATTTTCCTTTTCATTTTGCATTCCTGGCTGTTTCAGTAAAGTAGAGACTCTCTTTCCCACACCTAAGCTTCATGGATAGGTTCATGCTATTTATTTTTTGTCAATAAAGAAGCATTTCTCTTCTGGCATTTTTTTTTTAAATTTCCGAGTCTATACTACTAGATTCAACCTCTACTCCAAGGTTCAACTTTATTTAGCTTTCCAAATCAGTGAACAATTTTCTGAGACAATTGGTTCTGGAGGATATTACAAATCCACCAAAGCCATTTTGAAGGAGATGTATGTGAGAGCCAAGATGATCTATTCAGCCAGGATTGTTCATATTGCTGGTAAAGAGATGAATCATTCAATTTCATTTAAAAGCCAGATTACATGACAGTATTAATAACAATGCATCATTAGAGCAGTAGGTAACCTATTATTATAATACAGTGTCACTGTTTCAGAAACGCAGGTGGCAAAAGGCCATGTGAAATTACTCTACGGACTTTGGGTTGGGTAGTTAATGAAGCTTTTCTAGAAAATAGAAATGGAAAAAGAAAATAGAAATTTAATTTTTCTATTCTATTTTTTGTTAAGGTTGGATGTATTTATATGTTGCTACTATGCATGCAACATAGGGTTTCCCTCCTGTTTTAAATATCACTGTAAGTGCTAGGCCAGCTGAAAAGTTCTAAAATAAAACCATTTCAGACAAATATTTTGGCATGTTTTAAAATGTTTATGATCAGGATTTCCCTCAAATCAGGAAACATATGCTCATGCATGTACACACACTCTTGTTTTCTAAAATGAATTTTAAACACTGGTTCAAGTCACAATCTTTTATAGTATGAAGGTATGATATAATCAAATACAGATGATTCTTACAAGCAGGAATCTTAAAGCAAAAAGTTTGGAAAAAATGCCATGAAGTAATCTATTTATACTAACTGCTCAGTCATACAGTACTTCCACCAATACAAATAATCAAATGAATAACTGTTTCAGGTTGAACACAATTATTTCCTTAAAGTTCTATGTGACTTATACCACGTTGTAAAGCCAATAGAAGGAAGCTTAGTCATTTAGGTTCCTTTCAGCTGATCTATATGACTAATATGGAAGTGTCAGAATTTGTTTGATATAAATTATCGTCTCCCAGAGATATTGCAAATAGAAACATTTTTAGAATTGAATTTTACTTATTTTAAAATCAAGAGACAGCTTGGTTCTAGAGTATTTTTTAAAAAAAATAGATCCATTCCTGGACAGTAACTTTATTAGGACCAACAAACTTAAGACAAACTTGAAAGGTTTTGAGTTCCAGAAGTCTTCATTGGCTTATAAACTACAAAAAGCAGAAGAGGAATCCTAAACTTTCAAAAATTAAACCATTAACTTGATTGCATCTTTTACATCAAGCATAATCTGGATGCCATAATTAATATTAATTCCATTCTTGGAATGTCTACTAATGTCTCTGGAATGTAGATCAGTTTGTGACACCTGAAGGCATGAACAACATATTGGAATGAAATGCCCCACTTTGCTCATTTGTCTTCTGTTTTTACAGATCATAGGCTACTATAGTTCATAAATCATCTTCGAAGGATGCAGTTTTTCCAATGGAAGTAATTATTATTAAACTAATATTTTTCTTTGGAAGAAAAAATGTACTGAATTCCTCAGGAATGTGCAATTTTAGGCCAAACACATTTTCAAAGCTGATTGATATAGTTATGATATTGAATCTACAGACAGTCATGAAAAAAGCAGGTTATCTTGATTCATTTTAGTTCAGCTTCATTTTTCAAATCTTTTAATGACCCCATGGAGTCATTAAATGACCCCCGTGGGATGGAGTCAGGGCAATTGAATAGAGCTGAGTGTTTACTGCCCAGATGCCCTTCCTGTCACCAATGCAAAGTTCACAGCTGATATTTACTCATTGTGTCCAGAGAGAGAAATATCTGCCTCTACCTAGGATCAAACTCACAGCCTCCTGATTGTGAGGCAAGAGCTTCACCTCTAGGCCACTGCACCACTCATTTTAATTCAGCTTCATTGCTGTGTAGTAAGGAAAGATACGTCCCTATTGATTAATTAAGAGTCTTCAATAGATCATACATCCTCAGAGATATCCTATGTCTTAGAAAATAGCTTTTGCTAGAGACCCATTGCTTCAAAACCAAAAGCTAGTCTATGAGTAGATATCCATGCAGTTGCTGCAGTGCTAATATAATGTAACTGTTTCTTGAAGGCAGGATAACATCTGTCAATAATTGAACTCAGTCCAGTGGGGAGGCATCCTGCATCCATTTTTGTTCCTGCTATGCATCAAAAATCATGTTCTCCAACTGTAGTCGCTTCAAGCAGCTGGAAGAAAGAGGTTGCTGAAGAACCTCTTTCAAGAACCTCTTGGAAGAACTATGGAAAGTTGAGATTTCCTTAAGATAAATAAATAAAAAAACAAATATTTTAAGGTGTTTTCTATAGTTTTTGAACATGACAGTCAATGAAGCTTTTTTATAGTCCATAAGTTACAAATCTCAAATTGCTACCTTCATCCCTGAATTTAAAAAGCCTGCATGATGAATAATTGCTTTCTAAATGTGGTGACAAAATCATATAGCCTGCAAAAAGGTGGATTTGCCTGACTAAAAGATACGGGTGGTTTTTAAAATTTCATCACCTTATCATTCTATAAAGCTAATGATCGCATTTAATGAAGAATGTCAGTTGTTTTTCTATTGTCATAAAACTGCTGATACGCCTTTCATCATGAAGGTAATGATCTATGAAGTCCAGAATTCCATAGCAGTCTTTTAAGTAAAACAGACCTTGTTTAGCTACTATCAGTTGGAACTCTGCTTTCCAAATTGTTTTTCTTTCTTTCTTTCTTTCTTTCTTTCTTTCTTTCTTTCTTTCTTTCTTTCTTTCTTTCTTTCTTTCTTTCT
>JANHGC010001841.1:358108-380440 GCA_027560395.1 Boaedon fuliginosus
TAGGGTTAGGGTTAGGTAATAAAAAACTCATTCTCCAATTTCGGTCTTTCACCGGTGAAAGTCGACATTCTCCAGATTTCGGTCTTTCACGGTAACATATGTTACCGCGACTCTGTGTTTGTTGACATTCACCGGTGAATGTCGACATTCTCCAGATTTCGGTCTTTCACCGTAACATATGTATGACACACTGAATGACAAACCTACCAAGTACATTTTATCCAAGGATATTGAACTAAAAGAAGGTCAAGATCTGCTTATTCTTATTCTGGAGTGCAGCATTTGGGAAAACATATCACATTAATTTTAAGAAGGCAGATTCCTCAGATAAAAGTTGGTAAAAGAAATCCTAGCAATGGAACCAATTACCCAGAAAGGCATTTTTCACTGGAAGTGATCAAGTAGAGGCTAGTCAGCCAATTTTCTGGGACATTTAATCTGGATTCTTTCACTAATTAGGAGTGTAGAATTTGGTGGTCTAAGTGGTCCTTTCCAATTCTATATTTCCATGAGAGGTTGCTTTTCAGATCCAATTGTGTGATTCATTTTTGGTTTACTAATTACTATGGCATATAAGCCCAGAAAATGTGATTAATTGAGGTGCTAAATAATGCTAAGTATGTCCTATAAAATGGCTTAAAATTTGAAATGTATTGTCAATTTATGTTGGTTTGATGGGTTAAAATGAATCTGGAGCCAGGGCAGAGGTGGCTTAATAAGATCAGATGGAAGACTATGGATGTTTTGCATTATGTGTACACTGTTGCAGTATTATCCAAGTGTCACTGTGAAAAGGCCTACAATATTCTTCATTACTAAGCCACCACAGTAGATCAGAGCTAAAGCACCTGATTTCTGCTATCAAAATCCTATTTTATCTATTGTTAACACTAAATGCCCCAATGTCTTTGTAGTAGCTGTAATAGCTGTGAGTGATATGTGAGATTTAATCCTGCTGTTTAATTATAGGAAAAATGGAATTTAACACATGGATTTACAATTTTGTTATGCCCGATATAAACAGCTGCTCACAACTTCCTTGAGGTTTTGTAAATATTGATTTCCCCTCTGCAGCACACTCCAGCAATAAAAACTGTACCCTATGTATGTGAGCAGAAAATCTGTTTAAGAATTATCTGATTCAGAAACTATGGCTATTCCATACCATTGTTTAACAGATGTGGTGTCATGCAACCCCTAGTGAGAGGTTTCAGATCCTGTTGCCAGGTGACCCTTGAAACTGTGTGCATTTTGGACAGATGAGCTGGAGATTGGCCTGCCTTTGCAAGCAAGCTAATGCAAAACACCCTCGGCTTGAATGCTTTCATGTCAGCTCCAGATGATTGCAAAGAGAAATCATGCCGTCTTTCTGGTTTCCTTCAGGTGAAGGAACAGAGGAACTGTTGCTGTTGGAGAGAGAGACTTCCCAGCAGGGTTTTGGTTCACAGTTCTGCATTACGATGCCAGGAAAACATGCAGTTTGGCATCAAGATATTTCACTTTCTCCCTCAGTGAGATCAATGAAGTATGTACTTGGCTTAATCAAAGTCTAAACAAGCTAGGGCAGCCTAATAGAGGTTAATGTCGTGCTTCTTCTCTTAAGTTGAATAGTCATTAATAACCCAAACTGGCCCAGTTGGGTTTAAAAAGTCATTACAGGTAGTCTTTGACTTACGACCATAATGGACCCTGCCAATTACAGTCATAAGTCATGGTGGTTGTAAAGTAGTTCATCACACAACTGACCTGAATTTTTGATTTATTTATTTTTTTGCAGCAGTCATTAAGCCAATACCATGGTGATTAAGTGTACTCTTTGTCCTCTGTGGGGTGATTTTACAGAAAACCGGAAAGTAAATACCAGTTTTGGGGCAAAAGTGTCCTAAATCATAGTCATGTGACCTCAGGATGCTGCAAACAGTCATAAATATGGGCTGGTTACTAAAGCCTTTGAAATGTGGTTATATGACTGTGAGAGTAGTGACTTGTGGAACATTAGGCTTGCAAATTTGGAGTAGGTTTCCAAGCCAAGCAGGACAACTTCAATCAACTCCAATGAGGCCCATAAATGGACTTATTCTGATGTTCTAGGGCAGCATTTCTCAATCTCAGCAAAATTAAATAGTATACTGTATACTTCAACTCCCAAAATTCTCAAAAATTGCAGTCCATATATCTTGAACTGAGAAAAACTGAGACTGAGAAATACTGTTCAAGGGAAAGTTCTTTCTTTATTAAATTTGTATGCTGCCCATATTGTTGTTTGGGCCGACTCTAGATGAGTAATGCAGCCATCTGGGATGACAGTTGAGCTCATTAACAATCAGTAGGTCCCAAAATTTGTTCCTGAAACCACAATGGTTAAAATCCCATAAAATATGTAATAACTTCAGTGTCAATGTGTTCTAGAAATAGCTATGGGACATAAGGGTGGAAAGGCTTTCACTTTGGTATGTGATTATGGAACCACTGCTTAGTTTGGGCTCGAGTAGCAGTCCTTGATGCTTGATTCCTCTGGGTATGGAGTCCTGGCTTTTCAGGTGAGAAAACATTTTGATGATCATAAACATTTTCAAATTGTTTTCATTCCTTCTGGGTGTGCTCTGGCTTCCTCTGCTGCAATTATCTCTTATGATTGCCCAGACGCCTAAATAAGGATGGAAGAGAACATCTCTTCCAGACATCCATGCTGACTAAATCCAGCACAACCCAGTCAACCATACTAAAATCCAACAGATGTTTCTGCTTTTCCCTTCTTTTGGCCAATGAAAATGTGTCACATCTATGCCAAATTAGCATCCCTTCATTCTGGGAAAAAAAGTTCTGATTGCATAACCTTTTTTCTGAAAAGGATTCAGTTTACTGAATTTAATTAAAAACAGTAATTTGAGATTTATACATTCTTGATTGAGGCTAAAAATGTTACAGCCTATGAACTATTGGAATCTAGACCCAACACAGATAATTACTCAAACTTAGCTCCGGCAGCATGTTATACATCTTATACTAAAACAAAATATCAATTGTTATCTGAGAATCCTTTTGGTGATTTGAAAAGTTGAATCTTTTTTGTTCATTGGTTCTTCAGAAGGTCCTATGAACCAATAGAAAATCCACCTGCTCTTCCATGGGACAGATAAATGAAAAACTCTCCCATGAAATTGCTTAGATCATTGAGGAATATTCCCAATTCTCAATAATTAGAAACATACCATTGGAAGTTAAATACAGCAGCCCTTAGTCAAATTTAACTCTATAAAGGAAAGTAAGTGAGAAAAGTATGGTTCTACATTTAGGCAAGAAAAACCAAATGCACAAGTATAGAATAGGTGGAACCTGGCTTAATAGTAGTAACTGCAAGAGGGATCTTGGAGTCCTTGTGAAATATGAGCCAGCAATGTGCTGCAACTGCCAAAAAAGCCATCACAATCCTAGGCTGCACCAACAGAAGAATTGAATCAAGAACATGTGAAGTATTAGTACCACTTTTTAATGCCTTGGTAAGATCATGCTTGGAATACTGCATCCAGTTTTGGTTTTCACTATATAAAAAAGATGTTGAGACTCTAGAAGGAGTACCAACAAGAGCAACAAAGATGACTAGGGGACTGGTGTCAACATCCAAGACAGCGTGCCATTCAAAGTGGCCACAACGCGCCGTTTTGGAGTTGCCACACGCGTGCAGGGGGAGGGGGATGCATGGAGCCACAGAAGGGTGTTGGGTGATGGGACTCATGCTGGGAGAGGCTAAAACATGCAAATAAGAGTTGCACTAATTGGGTGTATCTAGTTTAAGGAAAAGAAGGACTAGGTATGATATGATACCAGCATTCTAACATCTAAGGGGCTGTCACAAAGGAGAGGGGATCAGTCTATTTTCCAAAGCACTTGAAGACAGGACAAGAAGCAATGGATAGCAACCAATCAAGGAGAGAACCTAAAACTAAGGAGAAATTTCCTAACAGTTAGCACAATAGTGGAATGACTTGCCTCCAGAAATTGTGGGTGCACCAACACTGGAGGTTTTAAAGAAGAAATTGGACAACCATTTATCTGAAATGGCATAGGGTTTCCTGCTTGAGTAGGGGATTAGATTAGAAGACTGCCAAGGTGCCTTCCAACTCTGTTATTCTGTATATCTGTCTATATCTATAAAAGAGACGTGTGGGTGTGTGAGTTTGTGGGTATCTGCAGAATAGGCTCTTCCATGCCTGTACCAATCTGGCCCAAACTTCCCAGGCACATACCTTGCACTTTCAAGATGAGCACTGGCTTTGCTCTTTGGGGGGTCTTCCCCCCAAAAAAAGGGTGCGGAAGTGGTCCTCCCCCTGACATTTCACTGCTAAGCTCTACTGCACATGTGCAGAGGGCTATAGGCAACACATGCAAATCGGATGCTCTCCAGCCAATAGAGGCAAGGCATGCAAATTGGGCAAAGAATGCTGGGAATTGTAGGCTGCAGCATTCCCTGTTCAGGCCCAACTATACTCAGGCAACACCGGGTTATCAGCTAGTTGTCTATGTATGGAAGTGGTTTCTCAGTGCATTGTTCCTGGGTGTTTTCAACTTCCCAGTGTAGCCTACAGCCCCGGAATTCTCTGATGGCCTTCCATCCTGTTGTAAGCATCTGCCAATTGCCTAATACATTTTCCTCTTCTGATGCTATGATTTATCAGTCTAACATGCAGGAATTCCTATATTTGCACTGTGCTGGGAATTAAATACAGAACATGTGTTAGGAACAATCTGCCTAATACAGTGAGAAATTAGACATTTTAAGCATAGTCCTTCTCTTCCTCCCAGGAATTCTGCTCAAAATTGCTGTTAACATCTGTTAATAACAGCAGGCAACAGCTATTTTGAGCAGCAATCCAGAGGATGGGATGGTAAGATTTGTTACCCTTTCTCCTAAAGGTTCTACTCTGAATTCTTGCTTCAAATCACAGGTTTGACCAAGAAGAAAAGAGCATTTCTATTTATAGAGAGACTAGAAGAGAGAGAAAAAATAACAAAATTCAGAGGTTTTGTGTGGGTCCCCAAGGGATCTGCTTCATTTGGAAATAATCTTGCCCCATGTTTACTTGTGGATTACATTTTTTCCATCATTTAAAGGAAAAAGCTATGATTTTGAAAGTGCTAGCAACGAGTTAAACTTACATCTGCAAATATCTTCAATAACTTTCAAGCCATCAACCCAAACAATCCAGCAGTTTGTGTCTATCCAAAAAGCACCGTATGCGAATTTATCACGCAGGTGCCATTTTTGCACTGTTATGCTTTCTTTGTCAGCATGTTATTGGGGTTTTGGCTTCGGATCATACTAAATTCGCAACAGAGCAACTTAAGTCATTCATGTGGATTTCACATCAAGGTTACACATTTCCATTCATATGGAATTCATTCAAAATACTGTCTGGCAGTTCAGTATATTTTCTTAGCTGACTTAGTGCCAAAAGATATATAATCCAGTTGGCCTTTCTTTTATGTGGAGGAAAACATGTTAATGTGGATCACATGTTCAATCAGAAGCATGAGGATATCTCCTGGAAGTGGACATATGGTGGCAAAGGTGAACCCCGGGGTGGAGGGTGGGGTGCCCAGAGGTAACAAATGATGAAAGTAGCCTAGCATTGTGATGTCATTCATACATATGAAAGGGGGAGAGAATGATAGTGCAGCACCACTCCATCATGTTGTTTAAAGCTTTGAATCTTCTGAACCTCAACGTCTGAGACAGCACGCCATTCAAAGTTGTTACAATGCGCTGTTTCGGAGTTGCTACACATGCGCAGGAGGAGGGGGCGCATGGGGGACATTGCCTCTCTGGACCACTCTGAATAGTTGCATGCTAAACCTAAGACTTAGTCCCTGAAAAATAAATGGTGCAGGCAATCAAATGGGAAAACCATAAAGAAAATGGTAAGCACTATTTACTAACAAAGCAATATACTTAAGCTTTCTGTTTAAACATATTGTCTGTGCTCAAAGGTTTCCACAAATTTTCCTCATAACTGATACAGGGGCTAGTTCCCTCAGTGTAACCTGATCTATCCTCGATCAGCATATGTTCATCTTTAATCCAAAGTGTATTAGAAAATATTGAAAATATGCAACACTTTTGAAAATGAGGAAAGGATAGCTGACTATTTTACAAGTTAAGGCAGCAAAGAATGGAAAACGTATTCATTTCAGGAAAATTTATGGCTTAGTACTGGTAATTTATTCAGAAAATTTGCATTCAATAATGCTTTTTATGGCCCTGGCAAAGTTTGAGTATCCATAATAAAATTAAGTATAAATATAGTAATTCTATTTTTCACATTTTCTGTTACTTTTTGCGTACAATAAGGATGAAAATAAATGCAGCTTAAATACTGTGATCATTGCAGTGATGTCTCCAGAGATTACATTGAAAGTTTTGGGAGGTTTTTTTATTACTGGTTATCATCATAAAATACATCAGGACATAAAATAACTTTATAATTGATTTGAACATTTAGCATATTTAGCAGTCACACATTGGCAATCCCTCACTGATCTTGAAAAATCTAAGCAGGATTGGCCCTGGTCAGTCCAACAGGTTAATATATACATGTAAGCTATCAGAATCACAGTTGACTTGACTGAGGCTTTTTCTTTATCCATGGTCTAATTAAAAAAAAAAAACAGCTTCTGCCAACCTAGCATTTCGGAAGCATGTAAAAATGCAAGTAGAAAAATAGGGACCACCTTTGGTGGGAAGGTAACAGCATTCCGTGGGCCTTCGGTGTATAGTCATGCCAGTCATGCCACATGACCACGGAGATGTCTTTGGACAGCGCTGGCTCTTCGGCTTTGAAACGGAGATGAGCACAGGCCCCTAGAGACGGGAACCGACTAGCACGTATGTGCAAGAGGAACCTTTACCTTTTAATTAAAAAAAATATTCTGTGAATCTTTCCCAGTATGTTTGTAGGGTTTTAGAACAAGAGAATCAGCAAAGTATACTGAGTGAATCACACTCTGGCTTTAAGGAATCATAATACATTTCTGTTTACCCAGCTCAAAAGATGCAGAACTAAAGAGAAATGCATGCTGAAAGGTGAAATGTAAGGAGGTTTTATGAGGGCGTTCCTCGGCCATAAATCTTGGACATGAAGCTAGCAGGACAAATTATCTCTTCACAACTAGATGAGCTCATGAAGATCAGCTATTTTCTTGGAAGATAACTGAGCACCTGGCAAAGTCACTCCAATTAAAACAGGCAATTATGACAACAACATATGAACACTTATCTCTGAATTTCCTACTCTTGTTATGGAATAATCTAGATAATGAATTGATGCTTAATTTAAAAAGGTAGTGCTGGGAAGAATTTGGGCAATAGAAATTGTGAGAAGACACTATCTTCTAGTCTCGTAACAATATTGAATTGTCTTCAATTATAGCATGTTTTTAATATTGTTCATTTTGTGGCTTTCTTTTTATTGTACACCACCTTGAGTCATGTTGTGAGATGAGTAGCTATATGAATATGATGAATGAATGAATATTTTCAACATCTTGAGAACATTTAGTTTTGCACCTTTTGTTTCTCCTTTGCTTTATATAGCTGTATTGAAATTAATGTTGCTTCAGGTTAATCTTACATTGATGGGAGACAGAAGATTTTATTTGACCGTACTTTCTTAACTTTGAAAATTAACATTTTCTTTTCTGGGTATTGATGATATGAAGCAGCATTACAGTATTGTTATCTTTAAAAATTGTACAAGTTTATTAATTCTTTTATTTTTAATTGTTATTCTAAAAGTTAACAGTTTTCCAACTTCTAGTTAAGGTTACGAGATAAATTTGTGATGCCTAAGTCATCTTCTATAAGAGGATGAAATAGATTAATGTCTGCATCATGGTTTTGATAAGAAAGCCACCAGGTTCATACAACAAAGAACACAAAAGTTAATCCATTCTATCTCTGTGAATACAGGCAATCCTTGACTTAAGACCACAATCAAGACCAGAATTTCAGCAATTGATAAGTTACTCATGCCCATTTTTATGGCCTTTTTGCCATGGTCATTAAGTGCAATTAAAAGAATCAGATGATTAAATGAATTTGACTTGGCTTTGCTTGTTGGCAGATGATTGGGAAGATTGCAAATCGGAATCACATGACCCAGGAAGCTACAACTATCTTAAATACATGCCGATTGCCATGCACCCAATTTTTGATTCCATGATGGTAGGGATGATGCTGTGATGGTTCTAAGCATGAGAAAAGGTTGTAAGTCATTTTTCTCAGTGCTGTTGCAACTTCTGCAGGTTTTTTTTGTTATTTATATTATTATCCTTTGATTATTCATTATGCTTTGATTAGTATAATTCTTTCAGTTGTTACAAACGTCAGTAAAGTTTTTTTGTTTGTTGACTGGATTAAATCTTGTTAACCTGACTATTTTAAAGTCACACTGTTTAGGAACAGGGTATAAAGATGTGCAACGTTAAATGTACCCTGAATAATTGTTAAGAATCAGATGATTTCTTTCACAAATTTTTATTTCTTCCCCGTAACCTGCTAAGGCTGTCAGTTTCTGATAATGTCATCAGAGGATGGTCATTGGTGTAGCCGTTATCAGAACAGCTCTTTCTAACCGAATTCATAAAGAAAGCCCATCTATAGGATGTTCTCTAACTCACAAAGCAGGAAAAAGCCCTGGAAGAAATGTTCTCATTTTTTCTTGAAGTTCCTTTTATCCTAAATGGGAACATTTTGTGCCAATTCCATTTACTAAATAAATGAATTAGAAAACAAAAGGAGACATGGCAAAAGAGTAATTGGTTGGTCCAGAACTTTGAAGTTCAAAAGTGTATTTTAATTCAAAATTTAATTCAAGCCATATATTATGCCGTTTGTGAAGCAACTGAAAGCAAGCCATCCACGAGAATTTATCCTTCTTTCAGCCATACCAAAAGGCTGACATAAATTCTGCATATTGTGCTGATAAACTATTCCATATTCTTTACAAAGGGCAGATATGTTGTTAACGAAATCAATCCTTTGTTTTGAACATGTTCCAGCATGACACTTTCATTGCAGTGTTAGTTCATGAGAGAAAGACTTTCCCTCTCTCATTATTTTATTGAAATTTATTGGCCAAAAAAGTATTAAAACTGAATGAATTGTATCCCAAATACCTGTTGTATCTATATTGTGTTATTATCTTAAAGAGAGCAATCACTGCATTTTTTAGATATATACTGGACTAAATCAGTTAAACAAGCAGCAACATTTAAAAAAATGATCAGATAATTTTGCCAGCAATATGTCAAAAAGGTTAAGTGCTTTGCAGGACATGTAAGAAACTACATTAACAAATCAGTACAGGATATTGTTGCCTGTTATTTCATTTCAACTGGAGTTTCCAAGTAGAGAGACTTTTAGTTTTAAACTTGTGTTTGAGAATAACTGTAAATGCAATTAAAAAATAGAAATGGAATAGTTCCTCCCACATCTTCACTGCAAATTATTTCCTCCCTGTTTCAAGATAGACTCAGAGCACCGTGAATTCTCATCTATTAGACAGGCATAAGAGATGCAAAGTTTGATTGAGGAATGCTTGTGCTTCTCTTCCTAACTCTTTTTTTCCCTCCTCTGCCCCATGCTTACCCCCACACTGTTGTCAATTATTACTGTCAGAAAAAGTCTGTTATTATGTGCTGGTAGAAGGGAGAGTGTCTATTCCCTTATAGCTATCTTTAAAGCTTTATTTTTACTGTGTTATTATTTTGAGCTGTTTCTGTCTACTAATTAAACTTTCAGTTTAAGGCTTTAGCAAAACTCTTCTTGTAGGGCCTGCAGGTTTTTAAGGAATTATAATTTAGCAGTACTTCCCAGGTCAATTTACAGTGAAGAATTGGGCACTGGGCTACAGGTATATATAGTTTCAGTATAATTTACTTTGGATTAAAAGAGAGAGAGAGAAAAGTTCAGTTCTGGATATACAATATAAGCAGGCTTATAAAATTGCTTATCCATTGTTCTGTTGGGATTTTCTGTCTCATGTACATTGCTTCACTCTGACTCCTTGAGGCAATGCCATGAAAGAATTTTCATCCTAAATTCTACTGTGATTACAAAGAGAGGGTGTGGGAGTGATTGGTTAGAGAAAATTACAGGTGTCTGGCTCTAGTTTGATGATTTTAGGCAGGTGGTTGAAGAAAATTGAGTTAGAACATGTTTCAACTGGGTGGAGTGAGAAATAAGATGTGGCCAGATTCGTGGACAGCAAAGTGGGCTGTAGTGAGATTTGTTAAGCCTATGCATATTTGAGAAACATTTTTATTTATTTATTAAATTTGTTTGCTGCTCATCTTGCCACAAGGCAACTCTTCCCAGACCTCCAAACCTTCCGCAAACCACTCAAGAGATGGCTGTTCTGGCTGTTCTAACCCACCATCAAAATTGTAATTTTAAGGGGATTTTAAATGTATATATGTTATATGTTATTTATTGTTGGGAGCCGCCCTGAGTCCTGCAGGATTGGGCGGCATATAAATTAAATTATATGCTGCCCAATTGTATGCCTCCAAGCGCCCAGTCAGATCCCACAGGGTCGGCCTGTTGCAGGTCCCGTCAGCTAAACAATGTCAGCTGGTGGGTCCCCAAGCTAAGGCCTTCTCTGTGGCGGCGCTGGCTCTCTGGAACCAACTACCCACAGAGATTAGAACCATCCCTACTTTGTTGGCCTTCCGCAGAGCCAGTAAGACCTGGCTCTGTCAGCGGGTCTGGAATTGATGTGCCCCCCCCACCCCCGGAAGGGTTTGGTTGCTGTGTGATTGTGTAGATAATTTTAATATTGCATTATCATTGTATTTTAATATTGTTGTTGGCTGCCTTGAGTTCCCCTTGACTGGGGAAGAGAGGCAGGGTACAAATCTAATTAAATAAATAAATACCTCTTAGATATTTGAGAACAATGCTAGCTAGCCGAGATGGGTCTTATGGGCATGATTTTGATGTGCTCCCATCATTCAAGATTTCCCAAGCAACCTCTGTAGTGACCCATGTCATTTCTCCAGAAAGATTATCTCCTTGGCCACCCAGTTTCAAATTAATGTTAGAAGGGAAATGAGGCACATACCAGGTGACAAACTGTGAGTCAAGAAAGAAATGAGGAAATTTAAGGAATATCAGCAGTTATATAGAGTTAGGAAAAACCAGTCAATCTAGCTAAACTACTTACTAGTTATGCATCTTTGCTGCTCATTAGTCTTCTCCCTATTTAACTCATATGCTTGAGATGATTCTGCTATTAAAGCAGGGAGCAAATATTTTGTTAAAGATGTACTCTAAATACAGGTAAAAGGAAAGGCCAATTGCATAGTATGAGTCCCATTAATAGTGGAGCATGACAGGAAGTAACATTTATCTCATTGTTTTGCTTTGACAGAAGGCCGGTTCTGGATAGAGTGATGAGTGATGAGCTAGAATGCATTTCAGCTTGCAGAAAGAAAATAGATCAGAACTGCAACCCCCACCCCCACCCTGTGCTTTCCTGCCCTTGTTTGGAAGAACAGCTGATCGTCGGATCAGCTGTGTTTCGCCTCTGGAGACATGTGCGCATAAGCGTGGGGTGGGGGGTGGGGTCATGCATGCATGCATGCACACGGTGCAGAGGTTTTGGGGGGGGTCATGTGCACAGGCGCATGTGACCCTCACACATGCACACGCTTCTCCAGAGCCAGAACACAGAGCAGCTGTGCTTCATGGAGTTCAGGCAGGTGGGCAGGCCCACTTCAACGATGGAATGTGTGCCTGGAAGGATGGCTCTGGCATGCCACTTCCAGCACGCGTACCATAGGTTTGCCAACATGGGTTTAGAACAAGGGTGTCAAACTGCCGGTCCACGGGCTGGATGCGTCACATGCAGGCTGCACCCACCCCCAGTTCCAGAAAAATGTAGTGAAATATCACATGATGGCAACATAATGCCGTGAGTTTGACACCCATGGTTTAGAAGATGTTTTCAGTGTATAATTAGTTTAATCTCAGATGCTATCTTTAGGAGCTACAAAATCAGTTTTCTCTGAAAGATGTAATTCATACTGGGCTGAGAGGATAGTATCTAAAGGTGTATTTCAGATGATTAATTTGATTTTTTTTTAAGTTAAGTATTAAAATTAAATATTTAAGAATACTATTATTGGCATCAAATATGGATAGATATGTTTTACCTAAACTGAATATTTGGAATATTTGGAATATTTTTTTAAAAATGTTTTTTTTTTTTGCCATAGGTGACATATACAATATTTATTTATTTTATCAGATTTATACCCCACCTCTTCCCCGGTCAGGGGGAACTCGAGGTGGCTAGAGGTGACATACAACAATCCATTCCCAAAATATAATGTATGTTTTAAGAAATTTATTTTAGGAACACCTCCTTCCTTATTGTCTCCCTTGTTTACAATTCACTTTTCCAGAACGGTATTTGTTTTCTGTTCTAGAAACTTCAATGGCAATTAAGAGAATGCTCCTGACAATATAACAAACTTGTTAACTAGCTAACTTGAGAAAATAATATAAGTCTTATGATGAAACTTAAATCTGGTCAATGAACAGGTCCTTCTGTAACCAGCAAGTAATTTTCATGCTAAAACAAATGAACTTATTTGCAACTGACAAAAATGAGATATCTCTTCTAAGTTGTGAAAGCATCCGACTACCTTGGAAAATATAGAGTTCCCCACTCATATCTTCATTCCAGTGTTACCTGGAATAATTCTAAATTGATGTTGCGGGGCACCTATACTTGATAATATCAAAACAGTTATTGCATTCTGGAATGTATACTTTAGATCAATTAAAAGGAATTGTTATTTTAATCATCTGCCCAAAAATGTACTATTAACAAACCTCAGCTAAAATACTTCTTTATATTCACACATGGCCTACAGCTAGTGTTAGATTTAGTGCTTCATTACCAGGTAGATAACAAGCCTATAATAACCACTACATGGCTTAGGACTGGGGTACCTTCGAGACCACCTTCTTCCATCTCATGCTTCCCAGCACCCCATGAGTTCCCACAGAGTTGGCCTCTTATGGGTCCCATCAGCTAAGCAATGCAGCTGGCTCTTCCAGCGGGGTTGAAATTAATTACTCCCCCTGTATGAATGTATTGTATGTTTGCTATTGTATTGTATGTTTGTATAGTAGTGCTTTTAGACTTTTATTGTTAATGTTTCTTTTAGTGTTATATTTTATAATGTTTTTATTGTTCTTTTAAATGTTGTTCACAGCCTTGTGTTCCCTTTGCCCAGGAAAGAAAGGCAGTATACAAACCAAATAAATAAATATAAATACGAATACAAAATTAAACATTCAACATAAAGAATCATAAAACAAGGAACTGAAGGGTTCAGTATCTGAATGTCAATGATGATATACCATCTGTTTGGTATATAATAAAAAACAGACAGGATTATATGCTTTTATGGGAGATATTACAAAGACAACAACACTTCTGCAACAGTTTGAAGTATCAGGCTCTCTTTCTGTATCTGAATGAATTTGCAAAAAATGCAAAGAGAGGACTATTTAAACCAGGGTATCCAACCATGGCAACTTTAAGACCTGTGGACATCAAGTCCCAGAATTCCTCACTGAGTTAAGTTGGCTGGGGAATTGTGGATGTTGAAGTCCACATGTCTTAAGGTTGCCAAGTCTGGACACCCCTGATTTAAACACTTTGACTAACTATGCTATTTTATATGTGGAAATTCTGGTGCTCCCTGTGTTTGATTATTTGCTTGTAGACACTTCATTACCCAATTAGATAATATCAGCAGTTCAAGCAAACACACTGATGATGCTATCTATTTGGGTAATGAAATGTGTACAAGCAAACAACAAAAGAACATTAAGAACTCTACAGTTCAACCCTGAATTACAGATATTCTATTTGAATATATATTTCCCCAATAGTTAGGTAAACAGACTTGATCTATGAAATGGCTTGTAATTATATAACATGACAAGTAACAAAATAGAAGACCAGTACTATATAACACACATCAGCTTTTATGGAGATTTTTCTTTTCTTATCCTTTTCCTTATTTATTTCTGTATGGGTATGTGTTAACATTTTATTTTTTAAAACACAAGAGCAGACATATTGGCCAGCCTATTTGCTTTCCTACTTGATAGCTTAGGTGGAATATGAATCAAAAGGAAACCTATTGTAGGTTTTGGAACAGCAATGACCTCATCTCCTGTAACGCTGTTTGGCTATGCATCAAATCACCATTCACTTTGGAAGAAACCTTGAAGGCCTGTGGAGGATTTACTGACAAAGAGCTGTATTTATAGTTTAGGGGTTACCTTGCACTCAGGCAGAAAGTGTTTTATGATCTTTATCTTATGAGGTAAGCAGTAATTATACCCACTTTAAAACAGGGTGAATAAAGTAGTTTGTTTAAGGCCACCCAGAAAGTTAAGAGCTGAGTTGGAATATGGAACTTGGTTTGTTTAGCTCAGCTTCAATTCACTATTCACTGACCATACTGCCTTGTCAATGCAAATTGTGATTTGGGGCTGCGGTGACAACTATAAGATACTCTGAGGAAATCTGACCCTCTACAGTTAAACTAATAGCAGCAAAGTTAATTGACCAACTTAGATTAGCTTGTGATAAGCCTGTTCAATGTGTATGTCATTTACTCCTGCTAAATTAATCTCAGGAGTTTAACCTGCATCTTACATACAAAGGGTCCTAGTTCTAATATTTGATATTTCTGTTTAAAAGAGATAAAGAAAACATCTCAGCAGCAAGACTTCAAAAATCTTGTTTTTCTGCATCAATATAGAGGCAGCAGGAGTCATGTGGCTTGGTTCACAAGGCTATGTCATTCAAATATGAAGTTTATTTATTTATTTATTTTATTTATTTATTCAATTTGTATCCCGCCTCTCTTCACCCAAAAGGGGAACTCGAGGCGGCAAAGTTTAGGCATTGATTGACGTGTGGCAGGGAACCTAGCTCAGCTGATAAGCATAGGTTTCACACATAGAATGTCCAAGTTCAGTTCTTGGCATCTCCAATTAGAAAGTTCAGGTTACAGGAGTCATGAAATATCTCTGAATGAAATTTGGAAAAGTGCTGTCAGTAAGGTTTAGAGAGTGCTGAACTGTCTATAAATAGGAGGCAGTTTCTAAGTGAGGAAAGCTCTTTATCTCCCATTCTCCATCATTTGGAGAACTTTTTTCCTAGCCTAACTCGTGTTGATGGAGAAGAGGGAAAAGGTCCAGCTTTTCAACCATCTGCCATTTCTTTCCTCTGCATCTCTCTTACACCCAAGGTTCTTTTCAAAAAATAAGTAAACCTTCTTGCTGAGGGAACTTCTGCTGATGTTGAAACCTGTGATTAGCTGGTTCATAAATAAATCTTCTAATTCAAGGATGTCAAACTTGTGTCGTCACGGTGGTGTTATGTGACAAATTGTAACTTTTCCTCACTTTGCTAAACCGGGTGTGGGCGTGGCCAGTGTGTGATGCAGCCCTGTTCTAGTTAGTAGGTTTACTATTCTTAATTCCGTAAAAAAGTTACCTACTGAATTTCCCTATCAAATAAGAGTTTTGCACTAAACCCGAGGTCAAATGAACCTTATGTGGAACCCTATGAAGTCATTCAAGTCTGAATTGGGAAATTTAGTACTGTGTGTGATTAAGAGCTTTACAGCCCTATAGAAAGAAAGAAAGAAAAGAAAGACACTGTACCCATAATTTCTCTATGAAAAGCAGGATGTGCAGAAAGTGGATAAAGTAGAGTGGAACTGAATGATTGATGGGTCCACTTTCTAATCACAGGAGAATATTCATCCATTCATAGGTCATAGCATCCTCCCCAGAACTTCAGGAAAATAGGCATAGTGACGGTTCTTATGATGTGCCACCAATTGTACCAATATCTGTAATGCATGTCATCATTTGTGCTGGTAGAGCACCTGATAAATCTCTTCCTTCTGCACATATTACATGCCACTGTTCTCTCTGCCTTAATGGAAAGAGCTGAATGAATACTCCAACATTTGTAAAGGTTCCCATTTCACAAAATCTGTCTGAAATAGGGTAAATTTATTTCCATTACAGAGGCAATAATGCTTGCCAATGAGGAATATGTCTATTTTGGCAATCTGCATTCTTCTAAAGCAATAAGTTATCTCTTATATAATAGCTAAGCTAAATGTTTGAATAGTCCTTTCGTTTTTCAACTTAAAAAAAAAGACTGGCACATTTACAGCAGCATTAGAATCTTCCTTTTTCTGGCACTTCCTGGAATAATCATGTAACATTGCTTTAATCTTTTGATCATTCCTGGAAGTATTGAATGCAGAAAAAAGACTCTGCACCAAGAGTCTGCTGCTATATGCTGCTATAAATATGCCAACCTTTTAAAAATTTAACATAAAAGACTTCTTTATTTAAAATCTTAAAATATTTAAAAGGTGTATTTCAAGCGGATTTTTTTGAATGAGAAAGATGGACACTAGACAGCTTTGGGGTATGATTGGCATCAGTTCCACTACACATTGGCATGAAAACCCCATAGCCATTCTCAAAGGAGTCCATAGTGACCATGATCTGATTATGGGCTACTACATGAGATGGGTTGTTCCTCAGAAAATCAATAAACAGGTTGACCAAAACCTGGGAAGCTTGACTACATAAGACTGAATCCTATTAGGTTGAAAATGAAAACCATAAAAATATCTAACAGACTGGTGTTCTGGTGAAAAATTGTCAGAATATTTCTGTAATTAGAAGTATTAGTTTAGTTTAGTTTAGTTTAGTTTAGTTTAGTTTAGTTTATTGTCATTGAACCTCATACAATGAAATTAAATTCCCTCTTCATTATAACTATAAAAATAAAACACAAAAACACATCCTTCACATTCTATACAATTGAATTGGCTGAGGAACTTTGACTGAGGAACTCTGGGAGTTGAAGTACACAAGCCTTAAAGTTGCCAAGGTTGGAGACCCCTTACCTAGGTGACCTCCAAGATCTTTTCAAGTCCTCACACCATTATTACAACCCTCAAATAATGTCTAGAAACAGAAGGAAATTGCTAATAAGCCAAAAATTTAGCTTCTAACTTATTTTGGTCAGAAGTTATCCACTTTTTAAAAATAGGATTTTCACCTAAAACATAGGGATTATGCTGAAGGTATGCTTACCTCCCATTCTATAGGAGAGTAAGAGGTAGGCAACTTCTTTCCTCCCACAAAATGGCGGAAGAATACTTGTCCTGCTATTAAAAAAAACTGTCCTACTGAGAGCACAAGAAAAGCTTTGTTTTGCTAGCAGACTCCAGAGCCAAGAAGCTGATGAGCAACTGAGGAACCATGTGGAGACTGAGATAAATCTTTACAACCATCTTGCATATACTTGTGCTCATAACAATGTCTATATACTGAATACATGCAGACAGACGCCTATTAGTGTTACAGCAGCTCATTTAATAGAAAACTTAAAATATAGGGTGAAGCCATGTGTAGTCATCAATACATTAGTGCCAGACAAATCCGCACAGATTCTTAATAGCTCTGGTCGCCAGAAACTGAAAGTTTCCATAATAATAGAATTAAAATCAGTTCAATTTTCATGCATGAAACCATTTTGTTTACTGCCTGAAAAGAAGATTAAAGCTTAGCCCCCGCACTGGCGCTGAAGACACGGTACTGTGTATCAGTGAAATTTGAGAGCTCTCCCAGAAATTCCATTGGCTTTGTGTGTTCAGCACTGCTGGACTGAAATATGTGGGCTGAACCATATTCGGAATGCTACAACTCAAACCTTGCCAGTGCTATGTGTCCCTGTGCAATTCAAAAACTTCTGAAACTTCCAGGAGTGGAGCACTTTGAAGTTGGGGAGCTGGGGACAAATAACCATAATTTAACAAGAATTATTTGCACACAGAAACATTTGCACAGTATGGAATACAGCCCATGCAGTCAAATCCATTATCCCGTATCCAGTAATTTAGCACATTCTGTGTGTCTTAGTACATTGCATCTACCTCCTAGTTGGTGGGATGCATGCAGTAGTATTTTGATTTACAAGACTATCTCTGGATTAGAGATCTATGTTGCTTAAAATAGCATATGCATTCTTGAGTAAAATTAACCTTTGGTTGCAGTTGTGGCAGACAGTCCAAAATGGGCTCAAACTGACTGATACTGTCCTTATAATTTTCAGGGGATGCTGCTAGCAGAGAAGACTGCTAACACAGTCTACAGTTCCACAATCTTACTAAAAGGTATTGGAAGCCTTGAGTGACCAAAGACATAATCGACAGCAAAGGTCAATATCTATGGACCCATCTGGAGTCAACATGGCATATGGAAGATACCAATAGGACTTGAAATTATATACCACTTCATAGTGTTTTACAGCCTTCTGTAAGCAGTTTACAGAGTCAGCATATTGCCCCAACAACAAAAAATGATATTCATTTTACTGACCTCAGAAGGATAGAAGGCCAAGTCAATCTTCAGCCCTGTCAGGATTGAACTGCTGGCACTCAGGAATTAGCCTGCAATACTGCATTCTAACCAGTGTGCCACCATGGCTCTTTGTTGCTTGTGATATAAAATGTAAGAGGATACTAAACAAATAAGCGGCAAAAAGAAGTAATTTAAGAAATGAAAATACCCCATGCCTATGAAACAAAGAGAAGCATGATATAATAGATGTGAATGAAAAGGTCAGATCTTGTGGAATGGAGGTGATGAATAACTACAGAAAAATCAATGCACAGTTTAGAATATACCTATGCATAGGTATAGAATAGGTGATACCTGGCTCAATAGCAGTAACTGTGAGAGGGATCTAAGGAGTCCTAATGGACAGCTAACACAGCCTAGGCTGCATCAACAGAAGAATAGTATTAAGATCGCATGAAGTATTGGTACCACTATATACTGTACTACATTGGTAACCCCACACTTGTGGTCACCATGATACAAAAAAGATGATGAGACTCTAAAAAGAGGTGCAGAAAAAAGCAACAAAGATGATTAGGTCATTAGGGATCTAGAGGCTAAAAATATGATAAATGGTTGCAGAAACTGGATATGTCTAGTCCAACAAAGAGAAAGGTTAGAGGTGACATGTTAGCAGTTTTCCAATATTTGAGAGGTTGTCACAAAGAAGAGAGTCAACCTATTTTCCAAAGCACCAGAGGACAAAACAAAAAGACAAAAAAGTAATGGATAAGAAAGATCCAACCTTGAACTTAGGAAAAAATTCCTGACAATGAGAACAATTAAATAGTGGAATGGCTTGCTTTTAGAAGTTGTGGTGCTCCAACACAGAAGGTTTTTAAGAAGAGATTGGACAGACATTTGTCCGGAATAGTACAGGGAGGACAGAGGGTTGGACTAGAAGACCACCAAGGTCACTTCCAGCTTTATTGAGGACCCAGATTGTTGGGGGCAATATGCTGCCTCTATAAACTGCTTGCTGTAAAGTACTGTGAAGCAGTATATGTCTAACTGCTATTGCTATTGCTACCATTATTTTGTATTTTGTAGTACTTGCAGAAAAGTGAAGACATGGGTATAATTAAGAATGAAAGGGTTAAGATACAGCATATGCCAGAAACAATGAATTGGTGCCATCTAGTTCTTTGTGAGTGCATATGAAAATATGAACCCGTTACTGGTAAATATCGTAGTATTCCCAATGAATAATAATAAAACTAGAGATCAGGGGAAAATGTGCAATGTGTTGAATAAATGTGATCTAGGAGGGAAAATATTTTGCCAGATAACTTGAGTGATGGGTGGGAACAAATAAGAGTTCAAGAGCTATCTGGTGACTCTAAAATAAATCAGAACAATGATGATGTAGTGAGCATCCGGTTAGTAGATAAGTTAATTTCAAATGCATGGTTAAAGCAGAAGTTGATACATACATAAATATGGTAAAAAGAATGTACATTCGAGCCCATGGGAATTCAGCATCAGTAACAAATTTGAATAAATAAATCTAAAAACATAACTGATTTGATAATTTATGAGATAATTTATAAAGGGGAAATCCTGAATGTGGAACTGATTTTCTTATTCGATTAGGAGTGGAACTTGGCCTAAAATGTAAACATAGAAAAACATATGTCTTATATAACAATGGAGATAGATTACTCTCCCAACAGAATTAAAATTATGTTAGAATGAGACAAAAGTGCATTTATTTATGCTAATAAGGACGAAAAAGTTGCTCGATAAAATGATGAAGTGAAAAGAGGATGTGGATAAGGAAAAAATGGACATAATGAAATAATTGCTACAAAAATAAGGACATAAGGAACATAGTGCATATAGAGATAATTGCAAAAAATATATAAGCAAAGGCAGCAAAGGCCAGTTAAGATGAACAGTAACTAATATAGCAAAGACCACAACAGTTGGTTTAACATGGAAGGGAAAGGATAACTTGGGAGCTGGCCATGAAGATTTTTATGGCAAAGCATTTTGTCCAGACTCAGCAAATCTTGCAAATCTTGCAAGCTAAGGTCTCAAATCATTGTTTATAATCTTGATTCATAGGTAGACATTGTTTTCGAAAAGCAAAAATTATCAGTTCATCTGAATCTAGTTAATTACATTTGGCACAATCTTAGGCTGGAAGTTTCCAGTTTCGTCATTCAAAGAAAAGTGGCACATAGAGTCCAAACCCCTGCTCAAGCAGGAAACTCTATACCAGTTCAGGCAAATGGTTGTTCAATTTCTTCTTAAAAACCTTCAGTGTTGGAGCACTCACAACTTCTGGAGGCAAGTCATTCCACTGATTGTCCTCATTGTCTGGAAACTTCCCCTTAGTTCTAGGTTGCTTCCTTGATCAGTTTCCATCCATTGCTTCTTGTCCTGTCTTCAAGTGCTTTGGAGAATAGGTTGACTCCCTCTTCTTTGCAGCAGTCCCTTAGACATTGGAACATCATGTCACTTCTAGTCCTTCCTTTCATTGAACCAGTCATGCTTAAGAATTTAAGCGTTGTCCCTACTCATGCTTGTAACAATAAATAAAAATTGGTCCTGACATGATGGCAGAGCCAAGTTTCATAGACTAATATCCAATACAACTGTTGAAAGTTAAAATGGTTCCACTCCTGTCCATTAACAGGCCCTTCGTGTGTTTAATTTCAACAAGTTGACCTGTTGTCAGACATGGTAGTTAAAGCAGCTCCATTCCCACAGTCACATGATCAAAATTCAGATGCTTGGCAACTAATTCATATTTATGACTGTTGCAGTCCTGGGATCATGTGATCATTTTTTGCAACCTTCTGACAAGCAAAGTCAATGCGGAAACCAGATTCATTTAACAATTGTGTTACAAACTTAACAACTATAGTGGTTTACTTAATAAATGTGGCAAGAAAGGTCATAAAACGGGGCAAAATTCACTTAACAAATGTCTCATTTAGCAACAGAAATTTTGGGGTCAATTGTGGTTGTAAGTTGAGGACTAACTTGAGTCATTTCTAAGAAATATTCCTGCTGATCAATTTCAATAATTTCATATACACATGCATTTTGTAATTGCCTTTTTTGCACCTTCAGTTGTCATAAGCAGATGCATATACATAAACATAGTCAATCTTACATCTATGCTTATAGTCTAGGTTGTATTGGCAACTTTTCTACAGCTGAATACATGCCATGGGCTCCTCTATCTTGATCCCTTCTATTTGGCATTGCACCCATCCAATCTGAACTGCAAATAGAGGGCCAACATGGTAAGATACACGAGTGTACTGGGAAGAAGATCTCAACTCAGCACACAAAATCTCTCTGCGACTTCAGGCGATTTAGTCCTCTTCCTTCTCTTTTCCTTTCAGCCCAGCTGAGCTCACAGGATTGTTGCTATGGGGAAAAACAAGAAAAGGGAGCATTAGGCACACTGTCTTGAACTTCTGAATCAAAGCGTGGGATATGATCCTAACAAAGGAACACATACATTTCTTTATTCTAACAAAACATATATACAGGACATGGAATTCACTGACAGATGATCTTGGATGGCCGACAACATTGTATTTGAACTATAAGCTCAACAGTATGTTGATGAAAATTCTCAGTCATCCAGATGATAGAGTTTTCTGGAAGTTGATTCATGACAACTGGAAATATTTCACTGCTTCTCCAAGTAGCTTCTTCAGTCTAAGGCAAGTTGGTTAGAGGGAGCTCATCAGGGGTGGGTTCCTACTGGTTCGCTGGTTACCCGCTTTGTGGGCGCGCTTTCTGAATGCCTGTCAAAAGCGCGCTGCGCGCGATCGACTCAG
>JANHGC010001841.1:388445-402919 GCA_027560395.1 Boaedon fuliginosus
TTTGTTGTTATTCTGTCTCTCACAGCTACAATAAACCTACCATTACAATTATGGCCTGGTCATTTCTTTGTCAGAGGACAAACGGACAAAATCAGCAGGGGATCAAATACTTATTTCCCTCACTGTATGTTAGCAGACTAAGGAAAACCATGTTTGTTTTTACACGTGACCATCTTAACTACCACATATATTTCTACCAAGCTTTGACGGTTGTTATGAGGTGCAAAGCCTGAAGAGGTACCATGTTAGATTTGTACAGATTGGCAAATAGCTCACTGGTTTTTACTTATTCATTGGTGGACTGAATGAAGTTAGTTTTATGGGTCATTGTTAATCCCTCCTACTCTATTTCTGTCTTTACTTCCCTGCAGTAATGAAATGGGAGTGGGGAGAGAAAACAAACACTGAAACCATTGTATTCTCTTAACTTTGTATCTACAGGCAAATGCTAGATTAACATATGTGGTTGTGGATAACATTAAGAACCAAGTTTCTGCACCATCTACTCAGAGCTGAAGAAGCTTCTTAGATGAGAAGTGAAACTCTTCAAAGGAAAAAAAACAAAGTCCAGTTGCCTCCTGAAAAAGCACCTTTGGGACAATCATGATCTGGATGACTGAGAATACCCATAGACATTAAGAACCAATGTTAAGATGAGTAAATTAGGGAAACTCTGTTATAACTGTGGTTAAGATATACTGCTCCTTAACCACTTTTATCCATGCTTTGGGACATACTAAATCTGACAATCATGATGACTAAAGAGTCATTGACTGAAAAAAAAAGTAGATGGGAATTTGGTTGATAGCTGCACAGGAGCACAGCAAGATGATTTCTTAGAACTGAAATGATAATAAATGCAAGAAAATCTGGTTAGTAAGCATGGACTTGTTTTAGGATTCCTAGATTCTTTTATATTACTGGATAATTGGGTTCAAGTGACCACAGCACCACAGATTTTATATTTCTGGATAAGTTCAAGAACTGATGAAGAGCAAGAACAATGTAACAATATCTTGACCAATACAGTCCAGAACAATGTAACATTAATATTTTGACCAATACAGTCCAGGAACAAATATCAGTAGTTGTGATTTTAAGCTGAGTTATCATGAAACTGGACTCAATTTAACAATCATTTTTACTACAATCATAAGAATAAAGTTACTTGAATTTAATTTCTAAATTATTTTTTTTAAATTTAAAATTGCTACTATCTCTTTCCAAGACGGAACCAGGTACAACAGGAACCAAGTTTGAACCAAGGAGAATGTCATCACACTTACTATCTCTTATAAATCATGCATATCACTTCCTTCTCTCCCTGGACATTACTCTTTAACCACATACTGTATGTTTACCTGAGTATATAAGTGGATATTATATTGGAATTGTTGCCACTTTGATTTGCACAAATTGGAAACAAAAACTCAAAAAGCACCAAGGATCCCACAGTTCAATTCTGAGCTATAGATATTTTCTTCAAATGGAAGCAAAAGTTTCATTTTTGGTTTTAAATGTTAGTCCTTGTAAACTTAAGTAACGTTTGTAGGCTTGCAGAGCTTCATAAAATCCTGCAAAGGGCCACAGGCAATGGGGAGAACTGCAGTGCAAAACTTAACACAGCTGTGTTCATATAGTAACAAAGTGTACGTAAGGTGTCTTCCCCTGCCCCACCTTCCTACCTGCATAAGGTAGGAGGGCTTTTGGTAAAACAGATGTGCAAAACTGTGGCTCCAGAAAAGCTGCCATTAAACTGTAATGCTTAATGCAACAGAAAGAGGAAAATAATAAATGCATGAGGGAATTGACATGTTTTCTGCATTCCTCAATGTGGCTACGATTTCCCTTAACACCAAACCTCATTTTCATCTCCCTCTCATCTCTTCCTTCTGTGGGCCAGGCTGCTCAGAAGCCAGCTCGGGCCCCCAGTCGACAAAGGGATGCCTGCATCCATAGGATACCTGATAAATCGTGCCTCCAGCTGCTCATGCAGTAGAAAGTCCCCGGCTAAGCCTGTTGGATAATTTCTACCTCACGGAGTCCGAAAGAGAGGAGGAAGTAAAAAAAAAAAAAGGCGCCCAGCACAAGAGCCCGGCGCGCGGGGTTAATACAGAGGGCGCGTTTTCACGGAAACCTCGGATCCGCCACAAATTAGCCTGGGAGGAGTTTCCCAGAAGAGGAAGGGGAGTTCGGCCAACCCGACGAAGCCAAACATGAACTAAACGCGGACGAGCGGAGCGGTAGCCGAGTTGTTGCTGCGCGTGCCTCAAATCGTTTCCCTCGACCAGCCTGCGCCCCCCCCACCCACTTTGGCTACGCTCCCCAGGCGAGTCCGAGCGGTTCATCGGCCTCTCCTCCCGCCGGGTGCGAGGTTCCCAGCTGCAGCCCGGGGGCTAAGCAGGCCCTCCCCGAGGAGGGGCCAACCCGGCAAAGGCAGGAGAGCCGTCGCCGAAGTGGGGGTGTCTTCCAAGCCGCACTAGCAGCAGAAAGAGAGGGAGGGAGGAAGACGGCGCTGGAAGAAGGGGAGGGGGCGCCCGCAAAACGCTCTGGCGCAACTGACGCTGGAGGGGCTGCGGGGTGGCAGCTCTGAGCTCCCGACGCCGTTCAGCTCTTCTCAATGAATGAAGGAGAGGGACCTTTTGGGTGTCCTTGGGATCAGTTGCGAAAGCAGCTCAGCTCGGGACCGTCTGAAGCTGTCCGCCTGCCCCACCGCGTAAGTAACCGCGTTGCGTGGTGGTTGGAGTGGTCGAGAATGGGGCGAATCATGCTTTTGCTCCTTTTCTTTGTGGGTCCCCTTTCTCTTTCCCAACCTCTTCCTCCTCCTCTTCCCTGGGACGCGGAGGAGGGTGCTAGTCCGGCTCCACCGACCTTTCTTCAGATGCGCTACTCGAGAGTTGGCGCCTCCTGAACAGTGGCGGCAGCGATCGCCCCATTGTTTCTTGAGATGGGGCACATGTATGGAATGGGGGGGGGGTCGGCATCGTTCCTGCAGCTGCTTTGCCCGAGGAAGAGCGCTTCCGAGATGGAGGGCCGAGCGTTGATTGACTACTAAGAGTTTTGAACTAACTGGAACCGGGGAGAAAGAGAGGCCAGACAAAGCCAGAGAGGACCGGCAGAAATGTGGTGGGGAGAGGCGGCGGTGACGACACCTGCGTGCTTCTGAGTTCTCTGGGGGGTCTTTCCCAGCTCCCCGGCCTCTCTCGGTTTATTGTTCTTTTCTACCGCATCGCTCATTCCCTTAAGTCCCTTCTAAGGCTTGTTCATACGAAGGACTGAATCGGTAAGGGTTGAAATTGCACACACCCAGGTCAAAAACTCGCTTGAGTTCAGGAAAGTGCGCGCCCGGAGTTGGCCTCGCGTCTTTTGTTACCTGGAGCGGCTCAGGCAACCGGCTTGGTGCAGCCGAGCCGCGCTTTCAAAGCCCTTTTAACGCTGGGCGGGTTTAAAAGGCTAAGAAAGCAGCTGGCTCTCACCGTGGGATTCCCCCCCCCCTGCGCCGTTCTATCCTGGAAGTAAGGGTGAAATAGATTTTGTTTGCACTTGTTTTTCTCTCCGCCTCTCCAGCCCTTCAGTTGGCTTGTGCACACACGCACACCTTCTGTGTAAAATATTTTGCTGGCTCTGCTTCCCAGGAATATCCCGGGAGAAGGCAAGGGCTGCCAGCAGGTGGCTTGAGTGGCTCCGTGTGACAGGTGTGTATTGGCAATATGTGACTGCTAATAAGGGTGTGCACATCTGATTCATATGCTGGTGTGAATGTGCATGTGAAGTACAGTAGTTCTAAGAGCAGGGTTGTATCGAAGATTTATACAGCTCTCTTGAAAATCAGGTGAATATTATATTTCTTTTTGGAATGAGCATCTGTTCCTTTGATTTTTTTTTTTTTTGTACATGAAAGACATGGGGAAATTGTTGCCTATGCTAGGCTGTAAGACTGCTGAAATCTGGAAAAGAAGACAGGCACTGTTTAAATACTACCAGCTGAGGTTTTTTTTTAAAGTAACTATTCTTCTAGGTTGTGTTTAAGCAGCTTCTTTGATTTGTATTCAGTGTGCTTCCCTTGAACTTGTTTCAAGAAAAATGTGCAGCTTTTAAAGGAGGAAATTCTTTTAAAAGGTGGTTTGAATAAACTCCCCTGGTAGTCCAAGCTTTGGAGAATCACCACCTGTTGATTTGTCTAGACTACATTTTTGTAATTTTTGTGTGTGTTGTAAACAAACCTTATATCTATTCTGTGGCTAAAATAATTGGCCAGACAGCTGGGTGTTTCTCATGTTCTTTTTCCTTTGATAACAAAAGTCACTTTCAAATTCCAAATATTTTATGAATATTCATCCCTATTGCGTCTTGAAGTCAGTCTGTCTTTTAAAACTTATAGTTCTAAAATTCCAGCCACAGCTTGGTTGCTTCATTCATTTCAGAAATAGATAGTGGAATATATCTCAAATTTTTCAGCTTCTTAACCTTTTTAGCATTTATTTCGTGTTTAGTTTTCTGTTTAATGAAAAAAGATCTCGTGTTTTGGGTAAAAAAAGTTGTGTAAAATGAGAAATAACTTTAATGTTTTCTGACTTATCTTCAGAAATGGGATCCAACATCCATTGGATTTTTGGAAGCACTGCGGGGTGAAGCTAGAACATGCTAATTCAACATTTTTTAAGAAATCTTGCCATTTCAGATATTATGTCTGGACTATATGTGGAATTCTATCAAAAAAGGCAAAAGTATCAAACTGCAAAGATTTCATTAAAAAAAATTGCCATAGCATTTGAAGAGTAAGAATCTTTGAAAAGTGATAATTCTTAAAGCTGTTAAGCTGAAAGGAGTGTTGGAAGGGTCAATTCTGCTTTATCCTGTCCTTCTGTTCCAGCTGCAAATAAATAAAGTGTGAGTGAAATGGATTCTACTTGTGGATTTATGTGCAGGAATGATGCTTTTATCTTTGACCCTCCATTTTTACAGGGAAAAATGAGCAAGTAAACCACAGCAATAAAGAGGACAGTACTGGAAGAAACTTGCAAGCCACATTAGGGTTGCAATCCAGGGATTCCATAAACTTTATTAAAGCAAAAATTTGTTGGTTTTCTGGATCACAGCTCTTATTATCAGTGTTGGTATTGATAGATTAAAGTTGTATTTCCTGGAATATAGCATGGATTCAAAGCATTCTTTTATTGTCACAAAAATTTGATATTTAGCATGTATATGGCCAAAAATAGGTTAGGACATTACCTGAGACATGAAAATGAAATATGGATGCACACTTATCGGATATAGTTGTGGGGACATGGTATGCACTGCTTACTAGAACATGTGAAATAGGTCTGCAGGCAGAACAGTTACTGTGCTTAACAAATGCAACTTAACATTTGAGAAGAATAAATTCACCCCTGAATTCACTGAACAATCTCAAGCACTTTACTGTTTCTTTTAGTTCCACCTGCAGTTTAAGAACTATGGTTATTACTATGCTAACATTTTAAAAGCTTAATCGTTATAAATGGCCTTCTACTTTTTCCAAGGCTCAACTAAAAAAGGGGTTCAGGTAATTTTATACACTGAATATGAAGGGATAGTAGAATGATACAGCTGCTTTCAAAGTATATGTGATCCAGGTCCTCTGCTGATGTGTATTGAACTCTTCTTGTTTTGAAGAAAATGCCATGTATTCATCCACACATGTATATAATTTTTTTGCAGAAATATTAATATGCCTAACCATTTTACCCAGAGCAGCACAGGAAGACAGAACTTTGTGGAGTTGTCTAGAATTTTTTGTTCCCAAACTGATGAATTTTGCACCTCCTAAAAGAGAATTGTATACAAAATAAGTTTCAGATATGGGATACCTATTACGGAGCCTATTACGGACAACTTCTTATTTTCTGTGACGCCTGAACCAGACTAGTAGCTGTAGTTTTATTTTTTTTCTGCTAGATACCGGTAGTTTCTAAGGCTTCTTAGTATTTTTCTGATTGCTCACTGATATCGTGATTTTATGAGTCCATTAAAAAAAAATAGGTGACACGGCAGAAAAGATATTTTCCTTTGGATGTGATGCCAGAGACATGACTCATTTGTACTTATGATTACCTTCATTCACTGTTATGTTCAAAGCCATATTATTAATTACTGAACGAATTCCAATGAAGTTGGCAGGTTTCCATGGGCCATCTAGTGGACCAAGGCTATAAAAATCATCTCCACTGATTACTTTGAGAGTCAAACCAAGTATTGACAGAACGTAGGCACTTAAAATAATGACAGAAATATTGATATATGAAGCACACAGTCTACATATATTTGCAAAGAATTTGATTGGAAATGGAAAAAACCCCTACAGGTGATGACTGCTTACTTGTGGGGATGCTGGACTGATCTAAATAGTTTCCAGTTTCATTTGAACTCTAAGGGTACAGCTCTGTACCCATTTATCTGAGTAGAAGCAATGTCATTTGCTTGTGAGCAGAATCTAGGATTCCACTGTAAATGAGACTAATGGATTCTAATGTAATCATGTAATAAGGTTGCTAGGAACCAATTGCTTCCCATTAATCCCTTACTCATTTTCCTTTTGTACTTTGGATATGATATGTACCTGTGTGGCAGTGGAACATTTCTGGTTATCAAATAAACTGGCTAGACCACAAAAGTGAAACTTGGATTTGAAAATCTCTTGCCAATGCTTTGTTTGAAGGCTCATGCTCAGCTTAGCTGAATGACTGAACTTAATCTTCTGAGATATGAAATGGAATCTGAATGAAGTCTTCAATTTGGTTGCACCTTCCAAATTTAACTGCCCTTTCACTTCTCTTCACAAACTATCCGGCAACTGCCACATAAAAATTCTGCAGTCCATATTCTAAGTATAAATAGATGACACCAGAATAGGTGCAAGAAAGGCTAACAAGTGCAACTCTACAAAGTAGGATATGTACAGTAGAACTCAGTGTTTCAACAATGGTACTTTCAGGAGAACTCTGGAATGTCCTGTTTCCTGACTGGGCATGCCAGATTTCTTCTAGACCATGTCATTCCAGAAGCAGCTCAGTCATTTATGGAAGTCAGTTATCTGATTTGGAAATGGTAGAAGGATACCAATCTTGGAAAATCATGTTCTGTTCCATTCCAGACTTTGCCAGATTTAACCTAAAGTCACTAGGAGTTAGACAGCAAATAAAAAAATGAATAAGTAGCAAATCCGTACTATGTAAGTGGCTCCTCCTTGTGATTGCAACAAACTTGGACCGTATTTTTAGAAGAACTTGATGATCTGCTCCCTTGTAGCTTTGAGTTATCTGTGTAGGGAAGAAGCTAACTTTTCATCCATTTTATCTGTCTTTGTCTTCAGGTTTCAGCAATGGGAAGGGGATTGGTTACCTGCCCAGGAGAATGTGGAGGACCATTTTCCCCATATGGTTAGCAAGGTCTTCTCTTCAAGAGCAAGCCAGCTCATATGTTCTTATTAAATATAGGCTCTTGCAAATTTAGGTTCAAACTTGACTTAGCAGATTATGAAACGCAGACACTTGGTAAGTGAGAACTAAAGAGAAACACTACAATAGGTAGCCAGTAGTCATTAATGGGCTTACCTCTGAAGTTGTGATACTTCTCTATGAAATGCTTAAGCGTTGACATTTTTATTTAGAAAAAAAAATGAAATCTAAATTGTATTGTGTGTTTTACTTCTGAGTACATATTTACAGCTTTACATTCTAAATTTATTTATTTCATTTTTATGCCGCCCAACTCCAAAGGACTGTGGCCGGCTTACAACATGGATAGCAATAGCACTCAGATTTTATATACTGATTATCAGAGCTTTACAACACTGCCCAAGTTACAGAGTCAGCTTATTGCCCCCAACAATCTGGGTCCTCATTCTACCAACCTTTAGGAGGATGGAAGGCTGAGTCAACCTTGAGCCTGGTGAGATTCGATCTGACAACTTGCTGAACATGTCAGCAGAGACTGCAGTGCTGCATTTAACCACTACGCCACCAAGGCTTGGGTTGTCTAGCCTTGGCAACTTTAAGACCTGCAGAGTTCAACTCCTATGCTGGCTGGGGAATTCTGGGTGTTGAAGTCCACAAGTATTAAAGTGTCTAAGGTTGGACACCCCTGTTCTAAATGAACCTGGCCACTTGTTGGACCTGTTTTTCATCTGCCTTTCAATATACTAATTTCATTTTATTTATTTCATTTATTCGATTTATATCCCGCCTCTCTCCACCCAATGGGGAACTCGAGGCAGCAACACAATACAATAAAAACAATACCTATATAAAATCACAAAAACCACATTCACACAATCGTACAGGGGGTGGGGAGAAAGAAGGTCATTAGGGCCACGCTTGCCGGCAAAGCCAGGTCTTCAATGCCTTGCGAAATCCGGACAAGCTGGAGATGGTTCTGATTTCCGCGGGGAGCAAATTCCACAGGGACGGAGCCGCCACAGAGAAGGCCCTCGCCCGTGGCCCCGCCAATCGGCATTGTCTAGCCAACAGCACTCGGAGCAGGCAGATATATCTCTCACTAGAGGTATTTAAACGTGTAGAAAATTGATTTGGTTAAAAAAATAATACAACATTTTTAGAAACACCGCTAAGGATAAATATATTCATGCCTGATTAGCTGTGATTAATCATATTAATCAGATTTATCTAAACTGATTATATTTATGTGTACAAACATCATTCTGGATAGAAATATTGGGTGCTTATGATGTTTGTACTTTCCTTTAAAAAACATTCTCTTTCTCTCTCACACACACACGCAGATTGAGAGAGAGTATTTCTATTTTTTCCTTTCTTTGTATGTTTTTTGGTTGTCTGTTAATTCTTTTTAAGTTTGTTATTGTTTGTTGTGTTAAAAATATTTTTTAAAAATAAGGGCCTCCCTACCCACCCAAAATCAGTATCTTTCAAATGCATCTGTGATATCATATTTTCCTAATCATCTTTTACAGACATGTACTATTGGAGACTAGTCTAAATATTCTAAAGGAATATTTCTTTAGCAGGGACTTACTCAGGGGTGGGTTTCAAAAATTCCAGCAACCAGTTCTCTGCCCAGTTGCTGGGTGGGTGTGGCCAAGGTGGGCGTGGCCTAGTTGGCCTCCCGCACCATGGTGCGGGGGGGGGGGTATTTTCGCCCTCCTCAAGCTCCAGGGGCTTCCAGAAACAGGTGGGACTTCCAGGAGGCTCATTTTTTGCCCTCCTTCCTCCGGAGGCCGGAAATAGGCCCATTTCGGAGCCTCTAGGAGGGTGAAAATGGCCAACCCGTTAACAGGCCCATTTCAGGCCTGTTTTTCCCCTCCCAGTGCTCTCCACTTATCTGGGATCCAAAATGGGCTGCGTGGAGACTCCTGGGAGGGGCGGGGGGTGGGCAGCCAGTCAATCTAACTACCAGCTCAATGAACCAGATGTAAAATTAACATCTGGTACGCCAAAATCGGCCAGAACCAACTGAAAGCCACCCCTGGACTTACTACTGTCCCTGGAGGAAAGGGAGAAATAAGAGGAAAATATGTCCTTGTTACAAGGAGACAAGTGATCACGTCCCTTAGTCATGGGTTGAGTAACAGGCTTTAGCTCACCATACACACTGTCCATATCCTGAAGAACTACAAACCCCAAGGAATCCAAAATAACATGACATGCAGATGCTAAAGTTACATATATAACCTGCCCAAACCATTCAAAAAAAGTTCTATTTCACTTCATCTATCCTGAGCAATGCAAACATAAGACACTAACTTCCCAACTTTCTCCATCCAATGTTTGATGGAGGAGAGGCTACCTAGTGTGGAAAGGCATTGTATCTGTTTTTTGCAGATGTAATGGAGGCATAAAACTAAGCAATAAGCCTCCACTGCGGAGGATAGAAATGCAAGTGAAGGCTTTACTTCCTGCTCGCTCTGACCTATCTTGAGAGTTGCTCTACTTTCACTCCAGCTGATGTCCCATTTGCTTTCTCACTCCCAGTTACTTGAGCAACAAGAGGCTTGATTTAGGATCTGTAATAGGAAAAAACGCAATCAGAATAATAGGGACAACTACCACAAATCAGCTAAAACATAATCAGTATCACTGACAATCAATGTAAAATAAATCTACAAGTACTCTAGATATGTGGGTCACAAGCTTGGGAGCTTTAAGATGTATTGACCTCAACTCCCAGAATTCTGGGAGTTGAAGTCCTGACATCTTAAAGTTCCCAAAGTTGAGAAACACTGTTCTAGATTCATCATGTGCTTGGGTCTGACCATTTTAACTAGCCTCTCCTCCCTACAGAGGTTGATGTTAGCCATCACTCTATCCGTTACTGGGAAGTGAACTGCCCATGGCAACAGAATCACACAGAATTCCTACACCTACAGATCATCAGGTTGACCAAACGAATGAACTAAATCTAGGTATTCTTCTATGTGAACAAGGCCAGGTATTAGCTAACATAAATCCAAGGAAAGCAAGGAAGACATGAAATCCCAAACCACTCCTGAACAAAGGATCTCAGCATGGACACTGAACTTCTCCAGAATTAAGAACCTAGGGCCATGATGGCGAATGTATGGCACGCGTGCCAGAGGTGGCATGCAGAGCCCTCAGCTCTGCCAGCTGCTCTTCTGGTTTTTGGTGTGCTGGCCAGCTAATCTTCGTGGGTGCCAGAGCACTGGAAAACAGCCTGAAAAACGGCCAAAAAAACCAGGTTGTTTTTTGGGCCCTTTTCAGGCTGTTTTGGGGGCCGTTTTGGGGCTATTTTTGGCCTGAAAAATGTCCTGAAAATGGCCCAAAAACAGCCTGAAAATGGCTTCAAAACAGCCTGAAAACAGCCCCCACAAATGCATGTGTGCACCGGCCAGCTAGTCTTCCAGTTTCCAGCGGTCCGTCACACGCACATGCATGCGCATGCACACACATTCCAGTTTGGGCACTCGGTGCTGAAAAGGTTCGCCATCACTGACCTAGGGTAATCTAACACTACTCCCAAAACCAATCCAACTAATCCAGTCTCTAGAACAGAGGTATCAAACCCACGTCGTCACAGTGACGTCACATGTATTTGGACTTTTTCCCCTTTGCTAAACCAGGCATGGGTGTGGCCGGAGCATGACACATCTGGCCCACAGGCCAGGAGTTTGATAGACCTGCTCTAGAAAAACAAACTGTAAGCAGTAGTGTGAATGGCACATTATCCCTACAACGCTCTAGTTCTGTCATCCAAGAGCAACAGCATGCATTCAGAATTGCCAGATTGTCATGTACAGGTAGTCTCTGACTTACAACTATTATTTTAGTTACTGTTGAAAGTTACGCCACTGAAAAAAGTGAGTTATGATTATTTTTCACACTTATGACCATTGCAGCATCCCCATGGTCATGTGATCAAAATTTGGATGCTTGACAACTAGCATGTATTTATGACGGTCGCAGTGTCCTGGGTCATGGAATCACCTATTGTGGCCTTCTGACAAAGTCAGTGAGGAAGCCAGATTCACTTAACAACCATGTTACTACCAGCTGCATTGATTTACTTAATAACTGTGGCAAGAAAGGTCATAAAATGAGGCAAAACTCACATAACAACTGTTTTGCTTAGCAATGGAAATTTTGGGCTCAATTGTGGTCATAGGTTGAGATCTACCTATGTATCTCTTCTGTAAGATTGAATTCCCACAACGATGTCCATTAAACCTCTCATCTCCAATCCTAGCCTGCTGTCCCAATGCTTGTTCTTTTTGTTAAAAATCATAGCTGTTAAAAACATAGATTATTCCAAAAGGACATGATTGAATACAAAGGGAACACAATATGAAAATGTATGCACATTCCAATGACAATGAGGCTTCTACAAAAACTTAAAAGGTGTCCACCAATCATACAACAGTTGAAAAAGGGGAGGTACAGTGAACATAAGACAGTTCTGTGAAAGTTGACCCAACCACAGTGAGTAGACCAGTTCTTTTTGGATGAGGAAAGGCCAACTGCTTCTCACAAGGAGTCCACAGAACAGCAGTTTTCCTCAGGATTAAGAACCAGGAAATGAAGGGATCAGTCAGTTTGCTCACAAATGATGGGGAGACTTTTAGAGGACACTAGGTTCCCAAACCTCACTTTCTAATTACGGTACTTGCCTAATAACCATCTTAAAGCTATTAGAGACCTTTGGAATGCCTATTTTGAAATGTTGTTGGATGAGTTTAGCTTCAAATCTGAACAGAAGAAACAAATAATAATTACAAGCTTAAATAATTTATTTCAAAATAAACAGCAAAAAGCTAAGTGATATGTTGATTTAAGAAAATTACAAATGGATTGAGGGTCCTGTTAAATATGGAATATTTATTTTATTTTATTTATTAGATTTGTACCCTGCCTCACTTCCCCGGTCAGGGGGAACTCGAGGCGGCTCGAGTTGCTATAAGATTTTGATGATTGCTATAAGATTTTGGAATTAGCTAGAAAAAATTAATAACTTCTTGTGGGAGCCAGAATTATTTTGGTTGTTTTGGTTCATAACAAAGATAAGCAATTTTATAATTTTAGAAACTGAACACTAGAGGGGACTAAAGACTCTTAAGTAGAAGAGAGTAAAAAATACAAGCCTGCTTTTGGTGTCAGTTAACTGGGTCTTACAAAGTGACACAAAATATAACATTGGAAATATTAAAGAATGGAGTCAGGGATTAGTAGGTACAATATTAATAATGATGTCTTGATTCTATGGATAGATTACTTCTAAAAGATGTTAATGAGAGAATGACAAGTCAAAGGAAGTACTGGAAATGAAAGTACAAGTGACAGCCAAGAGAATAATTTGGAAAAGGATGCTTTCTGTATACATAAAAGAAACTGGCTGAAGTTTTAAAAATTAAGGGGGAAACACACAACAAACCAAGAGAATGACCTGGAAAATGTTTTGTGTTTCTGTTTTCTGTACAAAAAAAGAGTTATTAAACATTTGAAGAAGTCTGTGCAATAGGATGAAGAACTGAAGAGGAATCAAATATAAACTTGGTTTATTTGATCAATAGCAATAGCAATAGCATTTAGACTTATATACCACTTCACAGTGCTTTACAGCCCTCTCTAAGTGGTTTACAGAGTCAGCATATTGCTCCCAACAATCTGGGTTTTCATTTTACTGACCCCAGAAGGATGGAAGACTGAGTCAATCTTGAGCTTGGTGAGATTTGAACTGCCAAACTCCTGGCAGCAGGTGATCAGCAGAAATAGTCTGCAGTACTGCATTCTAACCACTGTGCCGCCACAGCATCAAAGTTAAAATAAAACTGTTAAACTTCTGGCAACACTTTACTTTCTGCTGCTACTAAGAATGAGAAGCTGATGTTTTATGGATTTGTTGATAGATAAGAGCTGGGATATCGGATGGAGAGATATATGTAACGTTATAGAGGGTAAAGTGTTATTATTTTTTCTATGAATATTGGAACTAACTTCTTCATCTTTTCTTTTAATCATATGCTTTATTTTCTTTTTCATCATTTTCATTATGCACTTTCTATTCTACTCTTTCTACTTTTTTCCTCAAGTTTTATTTGTACTAGTTTTTACTATTGAAAAAAATTCTTAGTAAAAATTATGTACATATAGACCTTGATTTATGACCACACTTGAGCCCAAAATTTCCATTGCGTTTTTTGGCCCCATTTTACGACCATTTTTGCTTCAGTTGTTAATCATAGCAGTTGTTAAGATAGTAACATGATGGTTAAGTGAATCTGGTTTCTCCTTTGACTTTATTTGCCTGAAAGTTGTAAAATGTGATCACATGACCCGTCCAAATGCTACCTGTGGCTACGGCAGTTGCCAGCAACACTATAAAAACATACTTAAAATTATGAGTGAGGCTGTCATATATGCTCCAACCTACTATATAGTAACTTAAGTGTGGTACCGCAGTTGACTGGCTATGAATTCTGCAAATGTAACTGAATGTTTAAACAAATGAAGGATGATCATGCAACAAGTTTCCTGAATCTTGTGTTTTTTTTTAATCTACACTACTTTAATCTGCTTTTAATTTTAATTTTTCTTTTTTTTTTTCAAAAAGTTTTATTGTGTTTTTCTTTACAAACATATCTCATTTCCGAACCAAGGTGTTTCAGTTATGCATATTCAAACAGTTAATTCATTTTAAATATTTTCCTCATTTATCACATTATTATCATATCATTATGCACTTTCCGTTAAATTCATCTCTTTAAACTGCAGGCAGCGAATTCCAGAGGGATGGTGTCGCCACAGAGGAGGCCTTCGCCCGTGGCCCCACCAGCCTGGCTGACGGTATTCGGAGCAGGCCCTCCCTATGAGATCGAACTGGGCGCTGGGAGGCATACGGTAGCAGCAGGTGGTCTCGAAGTATCCCGCTCCTAAGCCATGAAGGGCTTTATAAGTTGTTACTAGCACCTTGAAATTCACCTGGAAGACCACTGGCAACCAATGCAG
>JANHGC010001841.1:414852-426506 GCA_027560395.1 Boaedon fuliginosus
ATTGCTATCCATGTTGTAAGCCTCCCAGAGTCCTTCGGGAATTGGGCGGCATAAAAATGTAATAAATAAAATAAAAATAAATAAAATAAGGGCTATTGCTATATGGGTGCCATAACTCAGTGATCATTCTTTTGCAGGGAGTTCTCATAATGAGGATGTGAATGTGTAGCTGGACTCTTGTCATTTAGGGATGGGTAGAAAAATGGAACTATGGACTTGTGCCTTTGCAAATACAGTACATTCTCAGGTATTTGAACTGTGTAGTGGTTAATTGATATTAAATATGTAATTTTTTCTGAATATTCACAATATGGAAATAGTAAGCTAACAAGAGCCGAACAATTTGGGCTTAGTTTTTTTCATGAAAAAAAGTATGTTTTTGTCACAGTGGCATTTTATTGATTTGCAGGGGAGGTGTCCATATATCTCAGTCCACCATGTCTGAGAAATGGAAGTTGTTTTCATCGGAGATGATTAGAGACTTCTACCCAGGGCAAGCCTGGGAAAATGACAGTTTTAGGCTGAATGATAGGCTTCTACACTGTAGTCCATAACTGTGGTTCTTAATAAGTTGCAGATTCAGCAGAAAGTGTCCACAAGCTATAATTGCTTTCGAGACTGAACTCTGTTGGTTTTTAGTATGTATAAGCATCTCTGGTCCTTTCGAAGCATGCTGATACAGATAGACATATCGATCCTGCTGACTTCAAGCCCAGAAACAATTACATTTATTACTGCCTTTGGAAGTATAAAAACATGCATGTGTAAAAACAGTGGAAGTGGAAAATTGTAGCATATACGTATTCTTAAAATATTTCTGTCTGGGTTGTATTGTTTTACTACTGAACATGGAATAAAGATTTATACATTCACTAAACTAGCATTAATTAATATTTTGACATGTTGCACATCTTTCTGTAAACAGCAGCAGTGTTTTGTTGCTTAGTCATTTATGGGAGCAATTTTGGAACAAAATGAGGCTTTCTCTATGTATGTGTCTGGCAATGTGTTCACAGGTCTCTGTCTGCAACATTTCTTTCACCCCAGTTGAGGCCTTGACTGAAGCTCTTTTTCTTGCTGACCAAACTTTAATTGCATTATTGTGTGCATGATTCATGGTAAGACACAACAGATTACGGGTATGTAGCAATATTGGTGATAAGAACTTGGATGGAATTTATAGAAAGATATGTCCTGTATGGCCCATTTTTGTAACCATGTCCAGTTTGAAGACAGGATATCCTTAGGCCAGTGGGGATATATAATACTGTTTGAATACATGCTACTTGTCACACTGACCTGGTTAATATTTATTCTTGTAAAAAAAAGTTATCCAATGGGTTTGTGTTTAATCCAATTAAAGCCCTCTTGAGGGTGTTAACCCATCCCGGCCACATTTTGAGGGCTCAGAGGAAGGTTAACAGATCCAAGACGATCCAGATCCCTAGAGGAAGGTCATACTTGAGGGCTGGGGTACCCACAGAGAAGGCCCTCCTTCATGGGACCGCCAGTTGACATTGTTTGGCTGACAGTACCTGGAGGAGGCCGACTCTGTGGGCCCTCACAGGGCGCTGAGAGGCGAACGGTGGCAGGAGACGATCTTGTAAGTAACCTGATCCTGTGCCATGTATGGCTTTAAAGGTCATAACCAGCATCTTGAATTGCACCCCGAAGCTAACTGGGAGCCAGTGTAGTTCGCGCAAGAGTGGTGTGGTATGAGTGTAATGAGGCACTGCTTGCACGGCTGCATTTTGGACCAGCTGAAACTTCCAAATGCTTTTCAAGGCAGCCCCATGTAGAGCGCATTGCAGTAGTCTAATCGGAAGATGATGAGGACATGAGTGACTGTGAGCAGTGTTTCTCGGTCTGGAAAGGGATGCAACTGGTGCACCAGGCAAACATGGGCGAAGGTCCCTCTGGACACAGCCGCAAAATGTTCTTCCAGTTTCAGCTGTGAGTCCAGAAGGACACCCAAGTTGCACACCCTCTCTTAGGGGGTCAACACCTCCCCCCACTGACATTGTCAGTGATGGAACACTATGGACATTCTGAGAAGATGGAACCCAAAGCCACTCAGTCTTTGTCTGGGTTGAGCTTGAGTCTGTTGGTCCCCATCCAGACCCCCACAGCCTCCAGGCACCGGGTCATCACTTCAACAGCATTGTTGGTTTGGTTCAGGGTGGAGATAAATAGTTGAGTATCATCAGCATACTGATGATATTTCAACCCGAACCCTTGGATGATCTCTCCCAGTAGCTTCATATAGATGTTGAATAGGAGTGGTGAGAGGACCGAATCCTGAGGTACCCCACATTTATTATTTCAATTTGTATTTATTATTTCAATTTGTATGCTGCCCAACTCCTGCAGGACTCAGGGCACATATCAGGGGTCTCGGGCTTGACCACTGCCCTCCTACCAACATTGACTGCAGACAACACAAGAGGTAGGAGGAGAACCATAGTAAGATGGTGTCCCCCACTGCCAGCCTCCTGAGCCGCTGCAATAGGATACCATGGTTGATGTTATCAACAGCTGCTGAGCGGTCAAGTACATAAATATTATTTGTTATACCTCTTATATATTTTGAGCATCTTTTCCCCGAGTACAAAAACAACTTGAAGAAAGTAATTCATAACAGAAAGTGAACTAAGAGAGAAAATCTGTCTGTCTTTCTTATTGCAAGATTAAAAAAAAAATCTCTTACATCTGGCTGCATTTAATGCTTAATTCAGCTTGGTGGTTATAATTTACAAATGATGTTCATTTGTTTTTTGTTTTTTGTTTACATGCATGTTTGCTTTTTCATTTTCTTTTGTGTCACCTTTCTTATGCAGCTCATCATGTGCCACCAAAGTTGGCCCATGCTGTCAACAGTATGCTTGTATGGTAGTCTCTAGATAGCAGATCATATCTGGCATAGATTAGTATGAGGATGCTTGGATTAAAAACTAGCTTTTGGTTGTGCTTGTGGTCTACTGAATGAAAATTAATAAAAACTGGCTGGAGATGTCATTATGGAATGCTGTCTGTGGCATGGATATGGCTACGGCTTGGAAATAGTTCTGCATCTTGTCTATTTATTAAAATACATTATGTGAAAGATATGATTGACATGGCCATGATGGACTAATGTTTGCAACATATGAAAGATTGTGACATGGGATTTAATATGAATAAATAGTAAAGAGGAAAACTATTTGAACACACTGCAAGGGGGCGGGAAGCCAAGGAGGATATAATAGATGTTAATGAAAGTGGTCCTGTTTTGAATTAATACAATCCAGGGGAGCAATTACTCCATTTAGTTTTGATACGTGTTTAAACTCAAGTATACAGTATATACCCATGGAAAGGGAATAAATATACATCTAAAAGAAGGTTATTGTTTATTGTGAAAAATTGAAAAGGATTAATGAAATATCAAGGGTGCTGAAGGGCCCTGAAAGTGGAATAGGCCATTTTTTTAGTGTCAACAATAGGTCATAAGAAAATATGAAAAGTATGGAGTTATGGCAGTGGGAAATTTGAAAAAAAGTTGCTAGATGAGACAATGAAATGAGAAAAACGTATATAGCAATTGTTTGCTGGAAAAAATAATGCATCCAGATAGGTGCAGAGAATGTAATTAAAATGAGGAAAATGCAGTGATTTTGATGGAAATAAAAAATTGTTTTAGAAGGAAGTGAAGCTAAAGCAGGACATAGTATGAATGTAGCTTATTTATGGAGTGGATCTGTGACTTGTTTAACTTCTGTATAAGATTCCATATGTATCCGATTATTGAAAGAATGTTGTTATTGTTCCATGCAAAAGGAAAGCAAGAATGATTGCAAATGCTAGAGGGGATTAAGTTGTTAAGTGTCTATTGGAAAGTGTTTGGCAGAATTCTGAGCAAAACCGTATTCTCATAAGACAATGAACAAAACTGAGAAACTGGGGAGCAAATTTTGTTTCTATTTAGAAGGTAACTGAGAAATGTATTAAGACAGACATGAACTTTTTCCTTATTTATTAATTGATTTAAAGAAATGTAAATGGACATGAATCATACAGTGTTTTGCATGAATGGAGGGCTGCTTGTTTAATGTAATAGTAATATATAACAGAAGTAAAATGTGTGAGAAAAAATGGAATGTTTACATAATAGTTCTTCACTGATTAGTTATGGATAAATGTCTAAAGACTGCTTGTAATGATGTGGGAGATGTGTTGGTTGGGGATGAGAATGCTAAACTTTAGTACTCTATTCATTCATTGAACAAAGGAAAGAAAAATGGAGCAGGCTGAAGAATACAGTGGGTTGTAGTTGATGTTCAGAAAGAAAGAGGTGAAAATTTAAAATATAGCAATGTACAAATGTAGTTGCAACATTGCTTGGCGACTCCTTGGATGCGGCACAGGAGTTCATGGTCTCCATGGCATGGACCTGACACAAGTAATTCAGGGTCTGACTCATAGGGGGACACACACACTCAACCTAGTTTTTATCTCGGAGCATTGGCGCCATGATCTGGTTTTCAGGGATATAGTGGTAGAACTCTTGTCATAGTCAGATCACTCCCTTATTCAATTGGATTTCCTGACGTCCACCCCACCCCACAGGGAGGTGGGACAAACTAAGTGGTTCCACCCCAGGTGCCTAATGGACCCAATTGGGTTTCAGAGGGAGCTTGGGAGATTCTTGATTCCTTGACCTGCAGCTCGGCCGAGCCCCTGGTGGCTGCATGGAATAAGGCTGTTGCCAGGGCCCTGGATCGGGTTGTGCCTTTGCGACCTCTCACTGTTTGCAGACCCGGAAGTCCCCTTGGTTTACTGAGGAGCTCTGAGGGATGAAGCATCAGAGGAGATGTCTAGAACACTTCTGGAAGAAGGGGAAATCTGAATCTGACCAAACCCTATTAGGAGTCTATATTAGAAACTATTTAGTGGCGATAAAAACGGCAAAGCGTTCTCACTATGCCACTCTTATTGTGTCTGCAGATTGATGCCCAGCTGCCCTGTTTAAGGTGACTTGTGCTCTCCTGAGTCCAGTGGAGTTGCAGAGTAGAGCTTAGGAGTTTGTTCAGTTCTTGTTGGACAAAATCGCTCAGATTCGGTCGGACCTCGACTCCAGCTGGACAGAGTCCATTGAGGTGACTGAAGCGGGACTTAGTCCCGTTATCTAGGAAGAGTTTGTTCCTGTGGCCCCTGATGATGTGGACAAGGTCGTAAGTGTGATGAGTGCCACCACTTGTTTATTGGACCCGTGCCCCTCCTGGCTAGTTTTGGCCAGCCGGGAGTTGACATGCAGCTGGCTCCAGGTGGTTATAAATGCTTCTTTGAGGAAGGGGTTCTTCCTGCCGGCCTTGAAGGTGGTGGTGGTGAGACCCCTTCTCAAGAAGCCTTCCCTGGATCCAGCTGTTATGAACAACTTTTGTCCAGTCTCCAACCTTCCTTTTTCGGGGAAGGTTGTTGAGAAGTGGTGGCCTCTAAGCTCTTGCGTACCTTGACGGAAGCTGATTATCTAGATCTGTTTATCTAGATCTGATTATCTAGATTGCAGTCCAGTTTCAGGCCCGGTACGGCACCGAGATGGCATTGGTCGCACTAGTGGATGATCTCTGGCGTGTTCGGGATGAGCGGGGGGTTCCTGTATCATGGTACTTCTTGACCTCTCAGTGGCTTTCAATATCATCGACTATGGTATCCTTCTGGGGTGGCTTAAGGGGGTTGGGAGTGGGGGGCACTCTGTTCTCCTCCTACCTCTCGGGCCGTACCCAATCGGTGTTGGTGGGGGGACAGAAATCGAACCCAAGAGTCCTGCCTTGCGGGGTTCCTCAGGTCTCAGTTCTCTCACCTCTCCTATTTAACATATACATGAAACTGCTGGGTGAGATCATCTGACGGCACGGGATCATCTGACGAAATGGGATCATCTGATGACATAGTTATACATTTCTGCCCCCGATCGAATTAGTGATGCCGCCAAGGTGATGTCCCGGTGTCTGGAGGATGTAAAGGTCTGGTTGGGGACCAATAGGCTCAGGCTCAACCCTGACAAGACTGAGTGGCTGTGGGTACTGCCCCCCACTGTGGTCCAGTTGATCATTCATCTCTTATGCTGGGGGGAGATAAATTACTCCCCTCAGAACGGGTGTGCAACTTGAGGGTACTCTTGGATCTGCAGCTACAATTAGACTACCATCTTTCAGCTGTGGCCAAGGGAGCCTATGCGCAGGTTCGCCTGCTGCACCAGTTGCACCCCTTCCTGGACCGGGAGGCTCTTCTCACAATCATTCATGCCCTCGTCACCTCACGATTGGACTTCTGTACTGCGCTCTACAGGGACTGCCCTTGAAGAGCCCTCAGAGACTTCAACTGGTTCAAAATGTGGCCGTGCGAGTTATTGAAGGTACACCTCAGTGCACCCATATAACACCTATCCTCCGTGAGCTGCATTGGCTCCCAGTGGTCTTCCAGGTGCAATTCAATGTGCTAGTAACAACTTTTAAAGCCCTACATGGCTTAGGAGACCGCCTTCTGCTACTGTATACCTCCCAGCGCCCAGTTAGATCCCACAGAGTTGGCTTGCTATGGGTCCCGTCAGCCAAACAATGTTGGCTAGTGGGCCCCCGTGCTAAAGCCTTCTCTGTGGTAGCGCCGACCCTCTGGAATCAGCTCCCGGTAGAGATCAGGAACACTCCCACTTTGCTGGCCTTCCGTAAAGCCACAAAGACCTGGCTCTGTCGGAAGGCCTGGAACTGATGTGCCCCCCTTGGATGTGTTTATTGTTTGGTTTAGGTTTTTTTAATAATGTATATGACTGTATTTTAATCCTGTTGTTAGCCACCTCGAGTTGCCTCTGACCAGGGAAGAGAGGTGGGGTATTAATCTAGATGATGATGATGATGATGATGATCATGATGATGATCATGATGATGATGATGATCATGATGATGATCATCATGATGATGGGATTACCTCTCAGACCCAAATAAGGACAAAACCATAAAAGGAATAGCCCAAAGCCCCTTTCATTACATCAGCCAGCAGGACTCAAGCAAGCTCTGTACAAACAACCTACATTGCTAGCTATGAACTCTGACAATAACCAATCAGGATACATTTCTTGCCACAGGTACAGGGGGCAGGTTCAAAGCCCAACAAGGGACTCTCAGTGGCTCTGCCCCTTTTTCCTTTTCATCCTGGAGCTCCAAGGCATGTGATTCTATCCATCATTAAACCATCTTTCCAAGCAGCCTCCATGCTTCCAGAGTGTTTTTCCCCACTTGGAACTGGACCCAGAAAGATATTTCTTCCAACATTATTAACAAGCCAAAGAAAGTAATTTTCTATATTTTTAATTAAATACTGAATGTGTTTTTAACAATAAAGTTTTATTATTTTAATAACTCTAAGGATAATTACTCAGGATGATATTTAAAAAAATAAACACAATAATATTTGTTCAGAAGTTTTTGTTAATGTATTTCTATTTATTGTTAAATGGAATAATAAATAGAATAAATAGAATATTAACTTTCTAGCAGTTTGTTCTGCTGGGAAGGACAAATCAGTTAATGCTGATTTGATAATTTTTTTAATTTTCTCAACCATAATTTTTAAAATGCTAGTTTCACATCAGTTTGTAAATTTAATAAAATTGTCCACATAAAATAATGTTTAATCCTCAGTTTTTTAACCCAAGAATTTCAAAGTGACTTTATTATTTATTCTTTCCATAAAGTCAAGGTAACCTAGACAGGAAGAACATGGATCAGCTTTTGCTCACTGAGAAAATAGCATGATGCTTTCTAGAAAAAACTATGACCATACATTGATTTGATACAGACTAGCAACCTGTGTGGGATAACATATTTTCCATTTCTGCTAGATTAAAATAGTAAAGTAAGTCCATGTTTTGTGGTCAATCAATCAATCAGAATACATCTGGAAGGTACCTTGGAGGTCTTCTAGCCCTACCCCCTGCTCAAGCAGGAGACCCTCTATACTTTCTCTTCTTAAAAACCTCTAAGGATGAAGCACCTACAGCTTCTGAAGGCAAGTTGTTCCACTGGTTATTTGTCCTCACTGTTAAGAAGTTTCTCTTTAATTCCAGATTGCTTCTCTCCTTGATGAGTCTCCATCGATTGTTTCTTGTCCTGCCCTCTGATCGTTTGGAAAATAAGTTGACCCCCTCTTCTTTGTGATGACCCATCAAATACTGGAATACTGCTAGTCCTTTTTTCTAGACTAGCCAAACCCAAATCCTGCTGCAACCATACTTCATATGTTTTACTCTCCAGACCTTTAATCATGTTAGTTGCTCTTCTTTGCACTTTTTCCAAAGTGTCAACATCTTTTTTGTAATATGATGGATATAAAACTGGATGCAATATTCCAGGTGTGGTCTTCCTAAGGCTTTATAAAGCTGTACTAATACTTCACGTGCCCTTGATTCTATGCCTCTGCTTATACAACAAACCAGGATTGTATTAGCTTTTTTGAGTCAAACTCACTGCAAGAAGAACTTTGAAAAACATACCTGTTCTTGACTAGATAATTAGATTTTTTTTGTTGAACTCACTAAAAGGACAACAGATCACAGAAGAAACAGCAGCTGAAAAATGAGGTTCTTAAAACTTCCAAACTCCTTAGATGAAAAAAAAAGGACTGCACCCACCCCCCAAAAGAGAAAGGATTTTAAAAGTGCTATGAGTTCTATTGACTATTGTTCTCTAACTAGGTCTTCTGGTGAACTGCCTTTTATGTGAATGGTCCTAACTGTAAGTAAGGTGCTGAATCTACTGAGTTTCTTTTTTCATTTATTTGTGAATTACAGAGTCTCCGTGCAAAATAATCATAGTAGGATTCTCCCGTTAATTTGGAGGGGAGTGTTTATTTCAGGTATTCTCATAGAAAATTAAGTCTGAAGTAAGCATAAAGTGTAGCTTTCTATTGTTTCAGGGTTAATTACACTGCAGTGATAAGAACATTCAGGTTGTTATCCCACACATACATCTCCATTTCTCCTAAAGAAAACTTGTCAGCAAGACAAATGTAGCTGTCAGGAGCCAGTATGTAAACAGGAAGATAAAAGTGACTGACAAATAATTAATGTTTTTAATGGAAAAATCTGGTTATAACTAACTCCTAATAAAAACAGTTTGCCAGATCAATAAGCTGCATTTAACTAATGCCTGAAATGAAGACAGATATTTACAAAGGAAGTGTTATCTGTGATATATTAAGAGTTTCTTGTTGCTAAAATTCTGCTACTAGGTTTGGCAGTTTCCATGACTCGATTCCAAAGTATTTTTAAACCTTTGTTTTTCTCTTCAAAATGAAGTCTGTGTTTACACCACCAACCATGAACATTATGGAAATAACTCACCAGAGGATTCTACAACCTTCGGAATGATTTTTTTTTTTAAGAATGAATATTTGAAATCAAAAGTCAGCTTTTAATTATTACTGAAATGTTCTGGGAACCATGTAATTCTGTCCCTGATAATCATGCCTCACTTCATTTAAAAAAAAACATGAGTACTGTCACTTATATTCCTGTATACAGTAAAAATGTCTACGAGGAATGGAAACGTAAGAATTTATAACTGATTACTCTCAACATTATTGGCTGTAATCTCTAGTTTTAGACATTAGCTTTTCCAGTTCTAATTGAAGATGCCAAGAATTGACCTGGAAACTAACTTACAAAGCATACTGCTGAAATGGGGCAGAGCAAAACAGTACATAAGTCTATTTTCAATGTGATCTAAATTTGTTTTCATTATGTCCACACCACCTTGTCTCTAAAATTTTATGAGTGTTCTTGACATTTTTTTTCCATAGTTCACATGCAAGCCATTAAAAGGTTGGGTTTCTATGGAAACATACACTATCAAAAGTTGGTTAAAAAAAAGGTGAATGTGAATGAAATCACTAAGTATTAAAGTTGAAATGACTGAAGATGACTATGCATCACAGCTACATAGGGAGCTATTATACAATTCTCTGTGGGTCTCTATGCTTTTACCATGAATTTTTCCAGCTTATCAGTTGAATTGTGTTATGACCTTTGGTAGTGGTTTTAACCTCTGTATGTTGTCCAGAATTATTGTTGGGACATGTTTAAATTGTTTAAATAAATAAATAAGCAAACACTACTTTATATTACCTTGAATTCAAACAACTGAGTTTATTAATCAAATCCATTGAACTAATACTCCATGTGGAAAGAATCATTCTGTTGGAAAACAGGTGTTGAAGACTGAGTTGTGTTTATTAGTAAAACTGTAATAATTCCAGGCGTCTGATACAATGACATATGCATTGAAAGTACATCATTTATTTCCCACATGAATGTTGCTAGCAGTCATTTCCCCTGTTCGCTATACTTCAGATTTAGGCTTTAGAGCAGCAATATGTGGCTAGATTAATCTTTCAGGTGATTCTCCTGTGTGCTGAAATCACTCTTCTTTAACGCAAATTGCTGACAAACTAAGCCATGTGTTGGTTCCTCTGACAGAAGAATGTAAGCATTACCAAATGGAAGAAACTACAGAATTTCCTAGAGTTCATTGCATAGCAATGTGGTTAAAACATAGTTATCAAGATGGTTGGACTGATTTTGGCCATTAATTGTTTTTTTTTCTCCACAAGTAAAGAAGAACCAGGTTCATTTACTAAGTCAGTCCCATCCAAGGAAGCATTCCCAATCTGATTACAAGATCAAATGTTATAGAAGTCTACTTAAATTAAGAAAAAACATTTCCATCAAATACAAAATTATTATAAATTTAATATACTAAAGTTTTTTTTAATGCAATCTTGCCAGTCAAAAAAATGCACATTTAAAAATTAGGTACCAGCAGCATTTTACAATGTATGAACTACATGTTTTCTCATCCCCTCCCCCATGAGTATCAAAACAAATGTGCCTGAGTGCTGAATAATTTTTTGAGGGCATGCTTTCATTTATATTATTTCTGTATGCTTTTTCCTTGCCTCTGGAGGCATTTTCTCCTGTCCATTTAAGCTATGACTGGAACAGACTAATTGAAAATACAGTAAATAAAAATGTTCCTTCTCTTTTCTGGAGCTTCTGTCACTTAGGAGTAGACAGTTTGGTATCCATATTTCAGTAGGGTTTACACAAGACCTGTTTGTATGCTAAGGTGCTTAATCTCTTTAATAAAATACTTGGAATTAAACTAGTCTTCTATGCTTACATACTTAGGGTAAAAGAGCGTTTTATAAGAGTTCTTGACAAGCTTTTCAAATTATAGGTAGTCCTCGAATTACAACCATTCGTTTAGTTACAACAACACTGAAAAAAGTGACTTAAGATCGTTTTTCACAATTATGACCATTGAAGAATCCCTGTGGTCACATGATCAAAATTGAGATGCTTGGCAATTGAGTCATATTTATAACAGTTGCAGTGTCCCAGGGTCATGTGATCATCTTTTAAAGTCTTCTGACAAGCAGAGTCAATGTGAAAGCTAGATTCACTTAACATCCGTGTTATTAACTTAACAACTGCTATGATTCACTTAACAACTGTGGCAAGAAAAGTCATAAAATGGGACAAAACGGACTTAACAAATGTCCTGCTTAGCAACAGAAATTTTAGACTCAGTTGTGCCAAGTGCCAGGGAAATCAGAAGATC
>JANHGC010001841.1:426606-455632 GCA_027560395.1 Boaedon fuliginosus
AGGGTGTACCTCGGTGCACCCATATAACACCTATCCTTTGCGAGCTGCATTGGCTTCTAGTGGTCTTCTGGGTACAATTCAAGGTGGTAGTAACAACTTTTAAAGCCCTACATGGCTTAGGAGCAGGATACCTTCAAGACCGCCTTCTGCTATCTTATGCCTCCCAGCACCCAGTTAGGTCCCACCGAGTTAGTTTGCTACGGGTCCCGTCAGCCAAACAATGTCGGCTGGCAGAGCCCCATGCTAAAGCCTTCTCTGTGGCAGCACCAACCCTCTGGAATCGGCTCCTGGCAGAGATCAGGACCATCCCCACCTTGTTGGTCTTCCGTAAAGCCACAAAGACCTGGCTCTGTAGGATGGCCTGGAATTGATGTTTATTTATTTATTTATTTATTTATTTATTTATTTATTTATTTATTTATTTATTTTTATACTATTTATACCCCGCCTCATTTCCCCGGTCAAGGGGAACCCCCCCGTGCTCCCCTTGGATGTGTTGATTGTTTGGTTTACTTATTTTATATTGTATATTATTGTATTTTAATTTTGCTGTTAGCTGCCTGGAGTTCCCCCTGACCGGGGAAGAGAGGCGGGGTACAAATCTAATAAAATAAATAAATAAAATAAATAAAATGCCAGTCAATATGATTGCTATTTGCAACCTTCACTGCTGGCTTTAATGGGGAAAGTGGCAGAAATTTACAAACGGTGACCATGTTACATCACATTTAATGATAGTGTGGGTTTTGCTCAACAATTACATCTAGAAATGTTGTTTCTTAGCAGTGCAATCACGTGATAACATGTTTCATGACTATGTTGCTTAGCAATGGAAATTCCAGCCCCAATTACCATTATTAACCAAGGGCTCCTTGTACTCCACTTCTTTCCTCTGCATAAAGTTGCATATCTATATAGTATGTACTAAAATGATGTGTGATCTGGATTCATTCTTGCCACGAAGCCCTATGACATATCAATAAAAATCACAAATATCTGTAGAATATGCGCTAAATCCAAGTTTCATTTGGAATTAAACCGTTCCATTTCTGTCATGTATATCAACTCTCAATTATCAGCATGTAGCAAAAGCAATGTATCCAGCACTGCACACAATTAGTATTGTATTCAGTGGTTGTATTTGGAAACAGTATAATGATAGTAGAGATATATGTCTAAAAATATGACAGGGCAGAACCCATTTAAGTTCAAAACATAATGAACTACTGTGTAGAATTATTCCGATATAAAATGTCATTTCCTTCTGAAAATGTCACATGACTGAGTCTAGTTCCTTTTTGTTGGATTTATAGAATGTGTTTGTCACTGTTGATACCATTTTCTCCCTTTTAACTGTAGCTAAATGATTTTATCATTAAAAAAATTACTTTGTGTAACAATTTTTCAGTTGCAGTTTTAAAACTACAGTATATGGATTTGCATCAGATAAAATTATGACAGCTACATTGATTATTTTAGTTATGTAACTAGGTAGACATGTCTGTTCACTGTAGTCAAAATGGATTTGTTATTGCTCTTAAATCCATTTTATGTTACGAATCCAACTGAAGTTCAGGGATCAGCACTGTGGAAAGTTAGATCTTCATTCTTTCTATATGATCAACTATGCTTTCCAGGATTTTGAGCCAGTATTTATACATAACAGAGAACTGATCCATTTTCTTTTACCTTTGGGCAAAATTATTCTTGTCCAAGTAGATTTCTGCTTCTTTTAAGTATTTTCCTTCTCTTTTGTGTCCTTATAAATTATCTCCCTTGCCTGTAATATGTTCTGAGGATTTAGGTGATTGTAGGAGCAAATTGTTCTATTTACTCAACTTATGTGGACCTATTTCCATCAAAGGAATGAGTTAATTGGATGCCATCCTTTCATTTGTACCTGTTTCTTGTACATTTATTTGTGCAATAACAGTACATTATTAATATATGTAAAGTAGAGGTAAGGATAGTGTTTCCGAACAGTTCTTCTTCCCTTTAAATAGGCTTGGAACATGTAATGTCTGGGAGTGATCCAGGTTAATGTATCAGCAATGAGATTGTTTATCCAGTGTAATTCTAAATCAAATACAATTCTGTTGATTTGCATTCTGATAGTCTCCTAGCACTTCAGCTTTTCAGTAAGCTGTCTCAATTGTGTTGCGAGTGCCTGTAGTAACATGATGCTTTCATCACTCAGTCACATTTACTCAGGAAGGATAAATTAATTGAATACTGGACAAAGTGTTACTTGACATTGCTTTAACATCTATTTAAACTTAGTATTGGAAGTTGGCAAGAGTGTTCATGACACTTAAAGGCCATTTAACTTTTTAAAAGGCACATATTCAGCTTTCTCCACTGTCTTAAGTACAAAAATGATCTGTTATGAGGGCTAGGGCCATTAGATGAAACTAGTAATGGTCTCTAGTCAGGGAAATAGACTTGTCAGAAGTTCTTCAGGATTTGTTGAGATGTACAAAGGAATTTTACATAGGCATTAACAAAAGGAAATTGTTAATATTCCTATATATTTATTGTGGTGTTCTGGTTTGACTTGCAATAGGGAGCAAGTGGAATAGTTACAAGGGTGAGAAAAATATAGTGAAGTCATGGGAGGCAGCCATTTTAGGGTTTATTTATTAAATTTATATGTTGCCCACCTCACTGTCCAAAGTGACTCTGGGGGATTTGCAATGACATGATGTTTATAGGCACAGGATTTCTGGGTTCAGTCTTCCTGCCTACTTCTTGCCCCATGATTTCAACAAAATTTATCATCCACTAACGGTACCTGGATTTTTGCTGCAATATTTGGTGGTTGTCTGTAATCTAAATATAATAACTCAAAAGCAGGGTCCAAATAGGAGACTCTGTGGAAGAGAATTGAGGAAGGCAGGAGTAAAGCAGAGAGGAAAAAGATATTACTTACTCTTCTTCCTCCTCCTCCTCCTCCTTTCTTTTGAAGGAACAAGGGAAGAGAATGGGCATTCTCAGATGCAGCAAAAATCTGAATCAGCAGTTGATTTTAGAAGGCCAGATATGGATACCCATCCTTTTCCTTTTTCCCATCCATTCTCCTGAAGTTGCTGAAAAAGAGCCCTTAATGCCTGTGTACTGTCACTATCATAGGTGCATCCTATTTCAGAGATTTGATTGGAGGCCCTACCACTACACTTACAGGTTATAACCTAAACTTTAGCAAAAAAAAAAAAAAGCATTATATTGTTTAGCTCTACTGGTTTCAACATGAAAACTTTCCTTTTTTAAAAAAAAAATGTCCTTCAGGTGTCACTGAACGTTTCTCAGCTGAGATGCCAGATAAAACACCAGAGAATAAAGAAACTTTAACCAAGAATGAAGGTAAGTATTGTTTTCCTCTTGAATAATCCTATCCAGCTTTTTTAAAGGACAGATAACATCCCTATTTCTCAATGTAGTTGAAACATATAATCCTTATCACATTTCTTTGGTCTAGGTTACTTAGTAGACTTAGAACTGCAAAGTTTCCATGAACGAATAGCCATAGAAGAAGATAATTCAACCAAATACTAGTTGGCTACGGTCATACTAATGTCTAATCTTCACTATATGAGAGAGGGGTAGATATGATATTGTAATGATGCATATTTATACATTTTGCCATCATCAGACCCATATATTTAGATGACCCAATTTTATACTAGTCACGGTTAATTCAAAGGAGTTTAATCCGACAGAAGTGGATGTAGAGTGGCAAACTGAACAACAGTGGAGGCATTATAGAATCATTGTTAATCTATTTTTCAAAACTGAGTTTTGAAAACCAAATATAATAAAATAATTGGAGAAATTTTTTTTACATTTGTGATTCTAAAAAATGGTGATATGCAGTCATAACTAAGAATAGAATTCAAAATATTTAGATGGAACATGCAATTATGTTTAACTCATAGTCTGCTTTGTTGTTATATTATTCTTACCTTGCTATACCTAATGCTAGTGTTTGTGAGCCATTGTTATTTGGCTATCCTGCCAGGTATAAGTATAGATTTTTCTAAAGGAAGATGCTATGTTTGCAACCACTTTCTGCAAAGTGATAAATTTCAGGTATAAATTATTTGTCAACTCAAAACCACTTAGTCTTTCTAAAAATGTCTTATGGTACACCTTTTCTTCTCTTAGATCAATTTAAAAAAAAAGTATAACTGACTGAAATAGGAGAGCTTAATAAAATGAGCAACCAACTGACCTTTTTCTAAGTTTCTTTTTAAAATTAAGCTTTGAGTAATTTATCAAATTGTTAAATGCCACCTCTTTTACCTTGAAACAATATTGAAAGGTAAGCAGGACTTTAGGCAAGGCATTTTTGGGACAAAGTACTTAAAAATATTTAAAAGAAGAATGAAAATGTAGATACGCATATATTATGGTGACAGTTCTGTAGAAGTCTGACCAAGTGTTACTCATGAACTTTACTTAATTGTTGTCCAATAACTTCAGCCATCCTTCTATTTCCTTTGCTGTCGCCTTTATCATATTGTGCAAATATGACAAGCATAAATTTATTAGATTCCATAACATTCCTAAGTCTCTCATTCTGCAGATACAGATTTCAGAATTCTAGGACCTATATTATCTGGAAAACCCTTTTTTATGCACTTTGTATTTCCTAAAATTACCGTGTTTCCCCAAAAATAAGACTGGGACTTACAATAATTTTTGTTCCAAAAGACATATTAGGGTTATTTTCCAGTTAGGTCTTATTTTCTAGGAAATACAGTACTAAATGTATCCTTGAGGCTGATGATTTTAGTTGGGGCTTATTTTGGGGATAGGGCTAATATTACGAGCATCCTGAAAAATCATGCTGGGGCTTATTTTCAGGGAAACATGGCATTACTTTCAAATGCTTGGAAGAATAGTTGGGGACCCACTTAGAAGAAATTCAGCTTCTAAGTTCTTTTCCATTTCTGTCTTGGAAAATTATTTGGAAAATTGAAGGTAGAAGAATATGTCTAACCATTTAACTTTTTCAGTAATTATTTGCTGCTAAATACTTAAACTAGAAATGTATTGCAGAATTTTTTTTTCTTCTAAATACTAGAAATTTACTTTTTTAAATTCAGACCAAAAATGGTCCTAAGTTCTCCACATACACTATGACTAATGAAAATAAAATAGCTTCAAATCACAACTTGAATTGCTTGTTTCTGCTAAGCATAGACAAGTTTAATCATAGTTTAGGGTGTAGATTTCACTGCAATTATCACTACGGGAAACAGAAATATCCAGTCTCTCCCAAAGGTGCTTTTTTGAAAAGGCAACTGGACTTTCTTGGGGTTTTTTTCTTTGAAAATGTTTCCCTTCTTATCCATGAAGCCTCTTCAGAACAAAAAAAGCACCTTTGCGACTACCATGACTTAGATAATTGGGAATCTCCATACACATCCATTCTCTTCCTTACAGCAGAAGATGGAGGGGTGTGTAAGTGTGTTCAAGGCTTATGATGTCTTGTTCTTATAACATGAAATCATGAGCTTACAACTATATATGAACCAACTCTGAAGTTTCAGTCATTGGCTAGGCTTACACACCATTGTCAGCAATGGTTTAATTTTACCTTGGTTTATTGAACAAAAGATCATAGTGACCTTTTCATTCCTTACTATAAGCCATGAACAATGAACTACAAATCACAATAGATGGCCTTAAACATTAAATTGAGCTGAAATGAAACAAACCTCTTTGTGACTTAGTGTGTTATGTGACTCTGGCTATTGCTTCAGCAAATAATTTATAGCACTTTTATTTTGTAATCAGTTTTGAAGAAAGTGCATTTCATTTCTTAAAGCTACATCTAGCTCCATGATCAAAAAGTTCCATTTTAAAGAATGTTCTGGTTTATACTCTTTTCACCCAATCATGCAGGTTAAAATTTTCAGTGAGCAGCAGCAAAACAAATAGAATTAGTTAAAAGATAGGCCTTAAGTTGACAGCCTTTAGATAGGACATATTGCTTTTCTCCTGCCTTCTCGTATCAAATCCTTTTGGTCAATAAGACTAGTCCATAATTCTTCACTAGTTTATTATATCTCCTCAGAAGTGAGATGCACACATGAAGTATAAGTAGAAAATGTTTTAGAGAAATCTAAATATCTGGTCTCTGGCATGAGAGGCTCCTATTAGGTGAGTCTTCAAGGGTTTCACATGCTCATCCATAAATACAATCCAAAGGTAATAATGATGGCTACTTTTTTAAAAGAAAAAATATTTCTTTAATCACCTTAGCAATTAGTTTATAACATTCTGTCCAAATTAAAAAGTAAGCTATGTACAAGGCTGAATGAAAATCTATTAATTAAAAAAATTCTTTAATGTACAGTAGCTATCTGGATTTGTTTGCCTACTTCTTTTATTAAGTTTCTATTTATTTTTATTGTATTAAGTGTTGTTTTTGTATTGTTAGAGCCACCCAGAATTGGCCTGGAGTCAGAGTAAATAAATAAACAAACAAAAAGCAGAAAAGTGTACATCAGGTTAGTTAGAGCAAAAGAAAAACAAAGGGGAAAAGTAAAATAAAAACAAAATGTAAAAAAATCTGAACAAAACTAAAAACAAAAAAATTCAACTTCCCCTATACCTAAGTAATATCTAATTCTAAATATATGCCTTCTCTGTGGTGGCACTGGCCCTCTGGAACCAGCTACCCGTGGAGATCCGAACTGGACCGAATTTGTTGGCCTTCCGTAGAGCCACGAAGACCTGGCTCTGTCGGCAGGCATGGAAGTGATGACTCCTCTGTGAGAATGACAGTATGTGTGATGTATGATTGTGATTGAGAGTTGTTTTTACTGTTATTGCACTGTTTTAAGATGTTTTATAACTTGTATTTTATTTATGTTGTAAGCAGTCTCGAGTTCCCCTTGACCAGGCAAGAGAGGCAGGGTATAAATGCAATCAAATAAATAAATCAAATAAATAAATAAATATTTAAAAACCTGTTTAAAGAAAAATTAAGGCTTTGTTCAATTTTAACATTGATTTGGTTGTGTAAACAATGAATTAAATCCAGACCATATAGCATTGTATTGCCTATTCTGGAAGTACAAATCAAACTTGAAAACTGATATTTAATTAAGCCACTTTTGGGCATCTAGGTCACAAGCATTTTTCCATCACTACCTAATCACCGTATAAAATAAGTAACCCTTATTCTGAAAAATTGCATTTCACATGTTTCAGAAATGCAAGTTATTGAATAGACTTAAAGATCAATTACTAAGCAGGTTAAATTATAACAAAATGTGCAAATATTAAGATTAAGATTAAAAAAAATTAGTTTTCAACATTCTATCATCAATTTGCACACCAGATCTTTAGATTTAGAGTTACAATTTCTCACCTGCAACAAGCTAAAACTGTGCATACATTTCATTTATAGTGTAGAAGTTCCAGGACATTGACTGCTGATATAATTTATGCCTTGGGGGTGCAATATTGGTACAGTATAAAACAACATGTAATGGAAGCCCAATTTTAAGCTGACACAAAATTGATTTATGACATGGCCCTTTATAAGGGCATCTTTTTGCATTTTGACCCGTTTTTTACTTTTGTTTGAGCAGCTTCTATTACAGCAGGAAATCCTGATCTGTTTTCCTGGTATGGTTTGCTGCCAAGCTGTTTCCTCTACAGCTGGCTAATTTTGGGGATGTAGTAATGTTTGCTAACAAGCCATTCTTATTCTTCTGCTAAATCTATTTTTTCTTCTTATTTTAGCACTTCATTTTTTCAAAGTTTTCAAAGCATCTGAATAAATAATTTTAGCAATTTTCCCCTTTTCCCTTATTCTTCCTGAACAGCTGCAGGGGATAAATTTATCCAAATTCTTTGTATTCCCCCCTTCCCGGTTTTTAATTTCTTTCCCTTTCCCCTCCTCTCTCGTTCCTTTTCCTTTCCCTCAAACATAGGTCATGATTTTATTTTAGGATGCATGCTGTCAAATGCTACAGTTGCAAGGTAAAATTCGTGCCAATAAAAACCCACACTTTAAAGGTGCACTTTATATTTAATAACTTTTAAGTATACATACATGCTATGAAGTTGAAAGAAAATGAAAGCACACATTTACCTCAGATATCTTCTTTTTAAAAATACCACCCAATAGACTGAAACAGATTGCTGCTTATATAAGAAACAGAAAAGTAATGTGTAACAAAGATTCTCTATAATAAAAATATAACATACACTAATATAATGGTGTGTTAATTATCTTTACAATTATAAATCTAAAATATTACAATCTTTGAAGTAAAAATAAGTATCTCCTTAACTAAGATAGCAAATACATTAAAACCCTGAAGTGATTAATAAAACAGAAGTGACCAGTTTTGATTTATTTTCATAATAGCAAAACAGAATTTAGCTACTGCACAAGTGAAAAAGGATTTTCAAATATTCTAAGATAACTCATATAAAAATTGTCCCGATCTGCCTAGAAATTTACTTATTAGGAGCATATTATAAGCAAACCTAATACCCCTGCAGAATTTACAGTATAATAATACATGCAAAGTTGTTTCAATCACTTTGTCACTATCTGGGCCGGTGCACAGCATAAACATTGAGCACAGAAGCTGATATTGTCAACAATTCTTCAACTTACTTTCTTTTCCTGGAGGTATCCAACCCTCTAAATTAACCTAATATAAAGTTTTTTTTAAGAATGTTATAAGTGGTTTGAGATGAAAATTGGGGATTGATTATGTGCCATCCAGTTGGTGTCAATTCCTAGTGACCACATAAATACATTTTCTCCATGACAGTCTGCCCCTTGATCTCTCAGGACTTCAAAAGTTGTACCATTGCCACTGTAACTGAATTTGTCCACCTTGTTGTTAGTTGTCTTCTTCTTTTTTTAAAACATTTTTTTAATTATTTGTTTAAAAAGCATATACAATAGAAAGAGAAAAAAAAGAAAAGAGAAAGAAAAGCAACAGAAAAAAGAAATACAAGGAAAAAAAAATAAAATTCCATTTTTGCAATGAGGGCTACAGACTTTTGGTGATCGCCTAATAAGTTTTGTTATAACCATGGTACATTTGTTTCCTTCTCTACATATACATGTTCAATTTGCATACATTTATGCCTTATTTATATTATCCTTTTTCATCCTATTATCCTTGTATGCGTTCAACAACTCTTAGTTTAATACAAAACTCTGTTCTTCATATTTTTCTCTAAGCCAATTGTAAAAAGTCTCCCGTATTTTATAGTATTCAATATCCTTTTATTTTTAATGATAGCCTATCCATCTCTGTGCACTCTAAAATTTTTCTTATTCTTTGAGCCTCTGTTGGAATTTCTTCCATTTTCCATAATTGAGTGTAGATTATCCTGGCTGCTGTCAATACGTGCAACACTCTTGTTTTAAATTTCTTGGTAGCATTCCTAACCTGGTCATTTATGGAAGGCTTTGTTTTTTAATGATCCATTTGTTTGTTTTCTTGGCTGGCTGTTGTATTCTGCTCCAACACCAATGTTCAAAAGTATCAATACTTTTTTTATCCCACTTGTTCAGAGTTCAACTTTCGCTTTCATAGAGAATCACAAGGGAACATCATTCATTGCTCATATCTTTGAACTTGGAACCTGCTTCTGACTTGAGAGATCTTCTCAAGTGTTATGTTTAAGATCATTGGAAAAGACCCTAATGTTGGGAAAGATTGAAGGGCTGGCACAGGATGAGATGGTTAGATAGTGTCATCGATGCAATTAACATGAATTTGGACAAAGTCTGGAAGGCAGTGGAGGATAGAAGGTCCTGATGGGCTCTGATTCATGGGATTGTGAAGAGTCAAACACAACTTTGTGACTGAACCACAAATGTTCAAGAAATAAAACTACCTCCAAACCAAGGTAGATTTCTGGTGATTTCATGGGCACCCTCATGTAGATTTTTTGACAACTCTATGGAACTAGTTTCTCATTACTTTATTTTGGGAAATGTTCTTTTATCATTCAGATTGCCACAACCCTGTCAACTCTTCCATCCCTTTATTAAGCAAGTCCAACACTGTTCTGCTTTAATATCCAGATTACAGCTCCTTACTTGAACATTAAATAAACCCCACTTGTAAACCTTGATAAATATTTATCTTGCCTTTTGTCAAGGGTATTGATATTTATGCCCTGGTATATGAGAACAGCAGTCGAGCCTTTTAACCTTCCAAAACTGCTCAGGAAAGAGAATTGACTGAAAACATCTTTAACAGGATGGTTGCCAAGTTGGATCTTATATAGTTGAAATCCTGAGGAGCATAATAATGAGTCTTTTAAAATGGATCTTTAAATACAATGGTTGCCATGGCTTTGCTTGGTGTGTATCCAGTTAGGAGTACAACATTCCAATCAGCTGTGATCCAATGTACCTTTTAATCAGGTCTATAAATTTCAGATGACATATGAATTTAAAGTGTCATGTGTGAAAAATACGGGAATAATCTCATCAGTGTTCCACATATTTTAAAAGAATAACAGATAAATACCTGCAGTTTGAGTATAGTTTATTTTCTGCTGATTTTTACTATTTTCCAAGGCTGGTGATAAATTCTTAATTTAAAAGGAAATAGAAAGCATTGTTCTGCAGTATTTATATTTGAGAATAAATTCATTAAAGATACTGTATGCAATAAATCTTGATGGGGTTGGGATTATTATGAGTTCTAATCAGGTGTTAAGATGGTAACAATCTTCTAGATTTTTTTAATGATTGAAGGTGTTTGAGATGAAATTTGATTCCTTTAGATTTTTTTTTGTGATCTGAACTTGTTGAGATATAATTGCTACCATCCATAAGGCTCACCAAACTTAAATTGCATTTCCTGGTCTCTGATCACCATTTATAGATGATAGCATAGAGAGGCATTCAATCTTAAAAGACTTTGCACTTTATATTCATGCCAAAGGCTTTTGCTAGTGAAAGTAAATAATTAAGTAAATAATTAAGTTGGTACATATACCAGAGGAAGCTATTAAATATAATAAAAGGCCTTGCTCAAGCTCACCACTTTAACCTCCTGAAGAAATAGGCACTTACACTTTAGCTATTGCCTTCATTCTTAAAATTTGTACTTTTATTACAGTCCGCAGGAATAATAACACTTAGACTTATATACTGCTTCACAGTGCTTTACAGCCCTCTCTAAGCAGTTTACAGAGTCAGCCTATTGCCCCCAACAATCTCGGTCCTCATTTTACCAACCTTGGAAGGATGGAAGGCTGAGTCAACTTTGAGCCAGTAAGAATCGAACTACTGATCTGCTGGCAGTTGGCATTCAGCAGAATTACCCTACAATACTGCATTTTCACTACTGCGCCACCATGGTTCATAATGCTTACAGGAATAGGTATATAAAAGCAGGAATACATTTTATACATAACAATAAAAATGTAACAGCAATGGTTTTTCCTCCTATTCAGAAAAAAAAATGTGTTGGCCAAAACTCTGATTTAATAAACCTCTGTCTTTTGGATTCTGAACTATTTTCAATTAATATTTTTCTATTTTTTTAAACCTTTAAAATCCCAGTGAGCCTTAGATTTAGATAGATGATTAAAAATATAAATTAAGCTATATTGTTAAATTTCAGTTTCTTAATTGACTACTTCTGGTTTCAATTAGCTTTAAAAGAGCTTGCTGACAGAGTAGGGAAAGCAGCCAGCTTTGATGTTATATAAGCAATAAAATATTTCTAGAAACAGTTCATGTTTTATTTACATGGGTCAAAGTACTGGAATACATTTCTTGGTTTGGGGATATTGTGCTTATACAGTACAATAATTTAAAATCTGTAAATTTTCAGATGTCAGGTAGAATAGCAAGTTCTTACTATATCATTGTTGTTCCCGGAAAATAAGGTTTTTTTCCTAGTAATGTTACTTTTAAAAAATAGAACTCTTGCCAATTTTTTCATCTGGGGTCTTGGATCTTTTTTATTAAATACTAGCTTATTACCTGGCTTTGCCCAGGTATTTTTGTATGTGTGAGTGGTCATCTTCTTTCTCCTCTTCATGTTCTTCCTCATCATCCTGTTCCTCCTTGTGTTGTTGCCCTCCTCCTCTTCTTCCCCTCCTCCTCTTCCTCTTCCTCTTTCCTTCTTGTCCTGTTCAGAATCTTGCCACTCCTCCTCCAGTCCTCCTCTTTTCCCCCTCCTCATCTTCCTCATGTTTTTCCCCTCATATGCCTTCTCCTCTTCTTCCTCATGTTCCCCCCTCCTCTTCCTTGGGCTGCAGGCAAAGAGGCAGTGTGCATTCTGCCCCATTTTTCCGGATGCTGCTTCTGCCCCTGAATGCAGTGGGGTGGCTCCTCTGGACTGAATGGCCTGAGGTCCCCTGCCAGTTTCCCAGAGCATTAGTGGCCCCAGCCACACCTTTGTGTAGGTCACTTCCACCTCCAAACCGAGGCTGGAGGGCGGGAAAATGGCGGGCAGCCTGGGTGAAGTTGTGGCTGGGGCCACTGGTGCTCTGGGAGACCTGGCAGGGGAGCTGAGTGCATTCAGGCTGGAGAAGCAGAAGCAGATCAGTGCCCCTGGATTAGGACGGCCATGGGGCTCCTGCTGCCCCCTTCCCACTGCCAGGTATCTCATCAGGGTGCGGCGGTCAACAGTGGCAGCAGCTGCCCGGATCCTCCAGGCTGAATGGGCTCAGATCCCCTGCCAGGTGTCGTGGAGCAGCAGCAGCCCCAGCCACAACTTCGCCCAGGCTGCCCGCCCTTTTTCTGCCCTCCAGGCTGGGTTTGTTGGCCACTGCGGGGGCGCAAGCCCCCTGCAGGCAAAGGGGAAATGGGCATTCTGACCCATTTTCCCGGGCACCACTTCCATCCCTGAACCCAGTCTGGAGGGTGGGAAAAGGGCAGGTGGCCTAGGCGAAGTTGTGGTTGGGGCCGCTGCTGCTCCACGACATCTAGCAGGGCACCTGAGCCCATTCAGCCTGGAGTACCACAGGCAGATCGCCATGAAAGGCAGGCAGGCAGGCCTCGCAGAGCAGGTGGCAGGGGACCTGAGCAGGGCAGGTGGCTTAGGATACCCCGGTGGCAGGCCAGCAAATGTAGGAGTTCTCTCCTGCCAACCCACCTCCGGCGCTGTTGTCTCATGTGGGAATGAAGCCATTGCTTCTTGTAGCACATGCACAGTAGAGATGCTTTACGCATTGACAGTAGTGTGTTTTCTGTTTTTCTCTGTTTTTGAGGGGTCCCCTTTGCCACCTTTTTGGGGGGCCAAAGAGGGGGCAAAGGATTTGAGGGGGGAGTGCTGATTTCACAACCGTAATGAAGATATGTGTGAAATTTGGGGGAGATTGGTGCAGGAGTGTGGGTTTGGATAGAGCACATACAAACCCACATCTCTGTTTTATATATATAGATAGATAAATTACATTTGTCAGAACAAATGTATTTACTTGATTTATTTCTTAGTTCAGTTCTTGGTTTATTAGGTAAAAATGAGGAAAGAAAACAAGGTTGGCAGCAAACTGGTCAAGCTTTTTGTATAAATTTGGATCAGCAATAGGATTTAAATGATAAGAGGTTTCTGATCTCTTTAAATGTCCTTTATTCTGGTTGTTGAGCAACATTGAGAAGAAATTAGCTGGACCCATATTACCTCTTAGTTGTGAATTTTTCTTATTTTTCTTATTCATCTCATGCATAAATGTGCTTGGGAATATATATTATTTTGCACCAGTGTGCCAAATAAAAGTTGCCTCATGGAATTGGCAGATAGAGCTGAATTTCTACAAAATGCTGGTAGTAATAGCATTTTATGATAAATTGTATTTTTAACAATTTTTTAAAGACAATGTTAAATATAGGTAAAGGGTTCCCCTCACACATACGTGCTAGTTGGTTCCCGACTCTAGGGGGCGGTGCTCATCCCCATGTCAAAGCCGAAGAGCCAGCGCTGTCCCAAAGATGTCTCCATGGTCATTTGGCTGGCATGACTAAATACCGAAGGTGCACGGAATGCTGTTACCTTCCCACCAAAAGTGGTCCCTATTTTTCTATTTACATTTTTACAACCTTTCAAAGTTAAATATAACAGCATGTATATATATGCAGGTGTTGGAATGATTTGATTGTCCATGTTGAACAGCAGCTTTCCAGAGGAAATCCCATTTAGAAAGTCAGTTGTGGAAGTACATTACCAAATTAATATCATTGTAAATATTTGTTATTGTATTTTTTGTATTTCCTTTTCTCTCTTTCTTTTCTCTTTCTCTTTTTTTAATTTTTATATACCAATAAAACAGTTTTTTTTTTAAAAAAAGAAAGTCAGTTGTGGAATAAAGTAAAAGCCACTGTGCCAACACCATATGGAGACATTGATTAGTCATAGATAGAGAAAGTAGTGCACCAAGGTTGCATTCTTTCACCTTTCTTATTAAACCTAAATGCCGAAATGATCATGAGGAAGATGGAATTTGAAGAATTAGAATTGGAATAAAATTGAAGGAAAGATTATTAACAGTCTTCAACTGTGTTAACAACACAACTGTCCTCTCAGAAACCAAAAAAGGCCTGAAACATCTGATCAAAAGATTAAACAAGAAAGTGAGAAATTTGGCCTCTTTTGGACATGAAAAAAACCAAGCTCATGACCATTGTGAGGAATAGCAATAGCACTTGGACTTACATACCACTTAACAGTGCTTTGCAGACTCTCTTAAGTGGTTTACAGAGTCAGCATATTGCCCCCAACAATCTGGCTCCTCATTTTATTGACCTGGCAAGGATGGAAGGCTAAGTCAAACTCGAGCCGGTGAGAATTGAACTGCAGTCAGCCGGCAGTCAGCAGACGTAGCCTGCAATATTGCATTCTAACCACTACACCACTACAGCTCATATGGTGGAATGGAATGGAAGGAAATGTTATAATAACAATTGACTCTGGTTAAAACAAATGTATAAAAGACTTCACTTTCCTACAAGCACAGATTGATAAAAGTAATGAAGTAATGAATCATATTGGGTCGCATAGCATTGATGAACATTACTCGAGTATAGAAAAACAAGGATATAAATGTGGTAACTAAATGGAGATCTGTCCCATAGCTACCTACGATTGTGAAAGCTGGATCATGAAAAAACTAGATAGGAGGAAAATTGACTTATTTGAGTTGTGATGCTGGAAAAAGCTTTTGCTCATTCTTTGCACAGCAAAGATGACAAGCATACATACATGCATACACACATTCACACTATAGTTACAAACTCAGGCATATTGCTGGAAGGCAAAATCCAAAATTCCACTTTATTTATTTTAGCCATGTCATATGATCAAACTCACTGGAAAAAGAAGTTCTGCTTGGAATATTCAGCAGTAAAATAAGTAGAAACAAGACTGTCAAAAACGTGGTGGCTAGGTACCATCAAAGCCAACACCAGCCAGAGCATAAAACAACTGAAAGAAACCATACCAGATTGGAAAATATGGAGAAACCCTGGTCCATGGAATTGCCAAAAATCAGACATGATTGAACAGATAGCATCATCGTTAGATAATAAACAATTTCCAGATCTGATAAGGAAAGAAAGTATGCAAATGTAGTGTCCTTTCAAAGCCGGCATATGAGCAAGATGGCTATATTCTCAACTCTCAGGGCTCAAAAGTCACCAGAGAATGTTGTCTGGCAGTCTCTGGAGCACTTGTGGCCAATCTCCGATCCTTCTTTTTTTTTTTCCTGGTTCAAAGAGCTGGTTTGCTCACCAGCTCTTCATTCTTCTCTGTGACTGTCAGTTCCACTTTTGTGAAACCATCTTCAGACTCTGGAAATCCCAGCAGGAATACATTCCTAAGAAAGCAAGATTGAGGAAGGTATTGGTTCCTGTATCAAATAGCTCATATTTTTAAAAGTGGCCCTTTTAAACTGCCTGATTGGAAAGTGCCACTTAGGTAAAACCATCTATCCTCCCTCCTTCTCTTCTGAAATACAACTTCAGAATATGTCTTTATGCAAAGCATGACTTAATTCAGCTTTCTGCAGTGATTTGGAATGATTGAATCTGGAATCCAGCAGACCACCTGCTCCCGATTTAATAGATTGCCAGCTGTTGTAATTACAAGATGGAAATTACCATATTAAAATTTCCAGTGCAAACTGTCATGTTCAAACTTTTCCTTTTTTTCCTTTTCAAGGAGGATGTTGAAAAGAGAAGGAAGTATGCTTGAAGTTAAGCGATGATAACAGGGTGCTGTTTTTCAAAGCTACACCATCTTGTTGGCAAATTATTCTAATACTTGTAACTTAAACCAGTACAGTCTATTAACCGGCTGTACGAAATCAAATCTGAAAGCATTTCTTTAAAATTCTTGATCTTTTTGTTGCTATGGAGATGAGCATAAACCAAATATTAGCATCTGTTTTTATATATGATATGAGGAAAAAAGGTTAATTTGTTGCATCTTGGCTACACAAATCAAGGCTTATATTTCAACTAAACTTGCAAAATTCTGCAAGGTTCCTCCCTTCTTAAGTATTTAATTATTGTATTTAGCAAAATAAAGCTGATTTATACAATAAACTAGAATTTATCATTCAAAGGTATGTATTATAATCAAGCAGAAACATTGGATGCTTTAATTTATATTGGGCTTTTATAGTAACCTTGCAAAAATTCATTGCAATTTGCCTGTCTTACATACACTAGTGTAATGTGCATGCCATTGGCCTGGCCTACTAAAGTGAAGTTGGAATTATTATTTTAACTCACCTGTCAGTTTTCATATGAATATGATTTGTTTGTATAGGGCATGGATGGAAAAGCCATTATTTGGTTTGTTGGCTTGTGTGTTGTGGAAATATATGAACAAGTCCAGTTTAGTGGACAGCTGCTTTTTTAAACTGTTGCTCAATGTGATTTGTGATCTGAACTTACAAGGTGATAATCAGGTAGTCTTAGGTATCACCTTAGTAATCATATTTGGGAAGAAAATGGTTGAATCACTTATATAAATATGAGCAGTACTTAATTATAAAAATCTTCTACTACTATGGACCATTGGTATGCTTCCAGACTGAAGTTTCCACCTAAGACATATAGTGAAGCTATTTTATATATTTTTTGTTTAATGGCTGTATTTGGACATAATAAAGAACCTTAATAGTTACCAGGACTTTTCTGTATCATAACTAAACTAAAAGTTTAATCATTAATTAATATGCAGTATTATGTCTGTATTGAAAAACATGTTTTCTTCCTTTAAAGTACAAGTAAGGCCTAATTATTGGTTTACCAGGGGAAAAAACTAGTCCTACCAATGTCTTGTTCCCTTAACCATTCAGGCCTTTAACAATGCAACATAAAACATAACATAAAACATCACCATCAATTATCTTTTGCAGAGATCAGGGTCCTAATAACCACCTTGGTATTAGGAGAGAAAGGGATGTGGTGGCTCAGTGGTTAAGATGCTGAGCTTGTCGATCGGGAAGGTCAGCAGTTCGGCGGTTCGGATCCCTCACACTGCATAACAGAGTGAGCTCCCATTACTTGCCCCAGCTTCTGCCAACCTAGCAGTTTGAAAGCATGTAAAAATGCAAGTAGAAAAATAGGGATCACCTTTGGTGTGAAGGTAACAGTGTTCCGTGCGCCTTTGGTGTTTAGTCATGCCGGCCACATGACCATGGAGATGTCTTCGGACAGTGCTGGCTAATCAACTTTGAAATGAGATGCGCACCGCCCCCTAGAGTTGGGAACCAGCTAGCACGTACGTGCGAGGGGAACCTTTACCTTTATTAGGAGAGAGAGTTGGGAGGGGTCATCTGAGTTTTGGTGATACTGAAATCCCAAACTATTATTAAAGCTTGGCATATCATATAAATACATTGCTGAATAGACATCTTGGAATAAATCCCATTTTCTAAGATTATCATTGGCCAGTCTGAAGATCTTGAGGAGGTCAGCAGAAATTGTCCACACATGGAAGAAGAAAGAGGTACAAATAGAACAGGACTCCAGCAATATCAAAAGCATAAAGAATTCACTGCAGGACTTTACAAGCAGACTTGCCATTGTAGAAGAAACTTGTGTCAGCATTTGTTTGTGATCAACTGAGACCAAGAGTAGACTGGAAAATACAGGTGGTACTTGAACTCTCAACATTTCCAGATTGATAGGAATTTACACCATGATACTTGGTGCAACATTGGAACAGCTGTCTTGAGTTTGGAACATTTTGTATACCTTTCACTTTTTGTTTTTGTTCAACAAGGGCTTTATCATATCCTCTTTAAAACATGTAGAAAGTACTCCTTCCTGTACTGACTCATTTATTACTTAAATTAGTTATTCCAACAATCCATCTTTGGTTTTTCCTATTATCCAGGATTGGCAAAGATTTTGTAGACCTGTAATGGGACTCATCCCAAGCTAATACCAAAAATACATTTACTGGAAATGCTTTAACTGTAGCATCAAAGTCAGAATGATGATAAACAGTTATATTTACAAAATTCCTTACTGACTAACCACAACACTCATTTGAGGAGCTTTGCTTCTCTTCCGTTTGGAGGCTGAATTACAAAACAAGTAAGTCTTCCTATTTGGAACAACTCTGGTGATTGGTTCCAAGTAGATAGAGTTGTAGTGGAAAAATAAAACTATTTATCACAATCATTGCCAGAGAAGAGGGTGTGACCATTGCTGTGGGTTTGATTGTTCATTTTCCACCAACATCTGGCTAGCCAACTTCTCTTCTTTGTTATATCTATCTGCTCCTGCGAGTGTATGCTAGTCTTACCTTATGTTGTGATGAGATTCAGGCATAATCTCCTTAACAGCTCTATCCCAGATCCAGAAGTCCAGCAAGATGTATCAGTTTGTTTTAAATAAGACAGATCGACATGCAGGAGCTACAAGAAGGTTAAAATCCATCAGCTTCCTGACGAAAAACATCCTAGTATTTTTTTCACGTCTGAAAAAAATTGCAATATTAGAAAGCCTAATTTTGACTAAAGCATGTATTTTGCTTTGTTGCAATTACGGATCACTTTTTCTGCAGGAACAATGAGCGATGGATATTACTTTCCCCTCCAGTTTTATCCTTCTAATATTCCCAAGAAAAACGTTGAGTGAAAAACCATGAGCAGTCTGAAACAGTTGGGAGGGGACTTAAACCCCTCCCCCAGTTGGTTATGTTTCTTCTGTTGCAGAGAGTTTCTGTCAGCTTTGAAAGAATATTATGAGAAACAATGCAGTTTTCCTTTTTCCTACCTGAAGTAAGCATTTCAGGAAAATGGTCGTCTTTAGTTTTCTAACATTTGGTATGAGAGGTTAGTAACGGAATGAATGGTCTCCCCTTTATCCCTGAGGGAATTAAAATGCTGCAGAACTGTAAGTGTGGAAGAATTTTCCCAACAGGCTTTATTTTTCTTTAAAGCTTTCCTTTCCTACTGAGGCCTGCAGTGATGGCTGCCTGCCAGCAGTGGTATCCAAATCTGCAGCTTTAATATCTAAACGGGAGGGTGGCTCTTGGTGACTTGTTAATTGTGTGCTGAACATCTTTTACTCAACAGCAATTTATGTGGCTTGTTTGTATGGTGGGAGGAGGTCTGCAGGGAGATTAGCCCCCTGTTTCTGCTCTCTTTTTGATATTTAAATGCTTTTACTTCACTTTGCAGATGTATTTCTAGACAACCGCATCTCTGTGTGTGAGTGAATACCCAAGAGCAGCCTTAAGCCAATTACTATTTGTAGAATGAACAATTGATTTTAATAGTTTGTGTGTAGCCTTAACAATCCAGCCCTGTGGGGGGGAAATGAGCTTGTTTGTTGCAGAGGAAACATCTGTAGGGTAAGCCGTTCTTTTCTTGCACTTCTCTGGATTCTTGATGCCTCTTCTCTATTTTCTTCTGTTTATGCATTTGTATATGTGTAGAAGTCTTATATGTTTGTATATATATATATATATACTTGTCATAAAGAATTGGATGTATTCTATCTGAAAAAGGAATAACATTTTATTCTGTGAATATAGTTTTAACCTCTTTTCATACTGTAGTTTTTCATTATTCTGTGCAGGCTTATTCAAGAGAAAGTCTTAGGCATCTCAGCTGGAATTGCTTAGAAGGGCAGTAGGAATAAGGAATAGACTGCGTGTGTGAGAATGCCCTTGTGTTGTTGCTCTTATTAAAGAACAGGTTGAAACTCACTCTACCCTTCCCCACCCCTCATATAAAAGGATTTGGATTGGCTAAAGTGTAGAAGAAAAGCAAGAGTTTTATTTTTAAAAAGCTATTGGTATTTCAATCCTCAGGTAATAAAATTTTGGAAGCTTATAGAAACAGCATTCCTTTGGAATTTGAAATCTTCCTGTGTTTGTATCGGTATTAGTTGTATGTATCTGTCCTCATTATTATGCTTTAATTCTGGGCAATCATACCCAAAAAGAATCATAAACTGAATTTGTGTTGGAGCATCATTTAACTCCTTTGGACTTCACATTTTCTGCATATTAACTAATTTAGTGAAGGGAACTGTTAAGAAAAGTGGTTTGTTGATTATGATAAACTAAAGAGTTGTAAAACTCCTCAAGGCACCCATTTTCCCCCTAAATTAATTATATCAAGTATTCATCAGGATGTAGTACATAATCCACCTTGGCTGGGGTGGTGGATAAATCTGGCACTAGAATGATGGGCAATGTCTTAAGCATCCCGGCGTCTTGGGATAGGATTTGAAGTTGAAAAAACATCCTAGAAAAAGCCACTGCAAACTGCATCACTCCTGTTGCCAAAGAACTGCAAGTATGCAATCAGCAAAAGTCAACTCAAGGGCATCTTCTCATTTTTAAACATTCAAATCTTATTCAGTCCAATTCCCTTCTATTAATTTATGAAATCAGAATTAATTTAGCCTCCCATCCTTCCTCTCAAATTACAAAATCCACTTTTTTTAAAAAAAATGTCTTGTTGCCGGCTGAGAAGGGAACCCAATTTACCCTTTTCTTGCTCTAGTGCAATGTGAAGCATCTCTCTAGTGCCCCATCAAACTTCCCGCAGATCTTTTTGCTCTACTTTGCATTCTTATAAGGGTAAAGTGCTACTACAAAGACAGGCAGGAGTCAATTCTTTTCATTTTCTGTTCTGTACTACTGTCCCGAGGTGCAGATAATTGCTACAGAAAAAGGAATTGTGCATTGATTTTTTTCCCCTTAATTTTCTTTTCTGGATTGCAGTTTGGCACCTAGTGCTCCCTTTAAAAAGAGCTGCCAAAGCGACACACATTAAGAGTAAAACGTTTCAAAATAGAAATGCAAATGTTTACAATTTTCTGTTTTTTAAAGCTGCAGGAAAGTAACTCGAGTTAGTAAGACCTAAATCTAAAATAGTGGAACGAGGACTGATCTATAGGAAACCTTTCTCAAAATGTGAGCTGGCTATTTACAAGATTTCTTCTGTTTGCAGTATTCGATTGGAGAAAGTATCCTTTGCCAATAAGATTGTCAAGGCGTTTGCATTTCAGTCAGGACATGGAGCTGGAAAGAATTGCTCAGAAGTCATCATTTTTAGAAGGCAGTCTTCATGAATGAAGTTAACAAGAAGCAGATGGAACTGAATTCCATGATTGCTTGTACTGCTAATAAATTCTGACCAAAGCCAAAAGCTCTGGCATTAGAGGACCGATCTGTAATCCTTCTGTCTAGTGCTTTCCACAGTCTTTTCAAACATAATAGGATGGCATTTTTTGCTTCCAGACAAAGGACTTCTCCACTAGGCCCAACGCAGTCAGAAAAGTTCAAATGTTACATTCCAGTCTTTATTTCCTATTTATTTTATTATACTTCATTGTTTTGTTATTTATTGTTGCCAGTAAGAAGCATAGTATTTTACACAAAGAAAACAAATTCCTGCCCAAGGAGTTTATCATCTAAAATCTGATACCAAGAAATCAACAGAGAAAGCAATATAAACAGGGAAGAATGTATTAATAATATGAGTTTCACTTGCTGAGGCTTAGTTATATAAATACAGATAATACTATGAGTATTTACTCAGATATAATTCTTAGTGTGTTCAGTGGGGCTTACATTTTGATAACTATCTTTATATAATGCCTATTATCTTTGGGAAGTTAACTAACAGTGCACTTAATAATATAGTTGTTACATTTTTCTAGATATTAAAATAGTTCTGGAACTCTTTTAATAATTCTAATGTGCTCAAGCTAACCAATCCATTATGAAGTTCAACTAATTGGTTATATATTTTAAAATTAGTAAATAGTGTCCTGATAATGCTATAAATATTTGAATTCCAATTTAAAGCTATCAACATCCCCTTCAGTCACGAAAAGACAATGAAAAATTATATGAAAAAACTAATGTTTTGATAGTAGATATACTATTGTTCTGGAGATTGTATTTTGTTCTGTTCTATACGAGGACTTTTAGTACGGTAGACCAAACAAGTGATTTCATTTGCTTATAGCAATAGGACTTGGACTTATATACCATTTCATAGTGCTTTATAACCCTCTCTAAGTGGTTTACAGAGTCAGCATAATGCCCCAACAATCTGGGTCTTCATTTTACTGACCTTGGAAGGATGGAAGGCTGAGTTAACCTTGAGTCCCATCAGGATCAAACTGCCACCAGTCGGCAGAATTAGCCTGCAATACTACATTCCAACACTGTGCCATCATGGCTTTTTTTATATATTTTCACAGTTTTATCATATGACCATGAATAGTCAGAATGATTTCTTCAAAACTGCAGTTAATCAATTTCCAAAATTGACAAATAAATAATGCTCAGCAAACATTGTGTTCCCATTATGACAATGAACTTAAGTGGAATTCCTTGACTCCCAGCTGCTCATGTCACAACCTGACTGCAAAAATTTCAATTCTTGCAGTTTACTCATGAGAATCAGCTGTCCAAAGAACATATAGGGCATCTTATGATCTCTGCTTTTTCTGGAGAGACTGACAGCGAATTTACTGTCTGGCCATCAGTCTCCACTGCAATGCCATCCCTATTTCTTCAGGCACATCTAGTTCACCATGAATCCTTACTGGAAGCGTCAAAAACAGTCCATTTTTACTTGGGCAAATATTAGGCTTTGGAACATGTAATTAAATTTTGGATTTTGGCAGAGATGTTTTACATAAATCTGATATGAAAACAAAAAGTTTGCACTGGTCTCTGGAAAAGACAGTGCTTGTGTGTTTTTTATTCTTTTAAGCTGATGCAGCTGTTTAACACGTGTACTTAAGCTTCCAGAGAAACTATGTTTTCCACCGAGTATGCCAAATAATTGGTGGTGTTGATTACTGATAGTGGCCTCCCAGAGAGTTGTTACAGTCTTGGGGATCTTCAGTAGGGAATGTGTTAAATTATTCAGCAGTGCAAAGTCTTGATTAATAATGGTTGGTGCTTACTTATACTTGGAGGCAGTTGACAGTGTGAAAAAGAAAATGATCTCTACATTTGTGTATTTTTTAATTGAAGTAGCAATTCTTATACTTAGTCTGCAATTAGGACTTCCAGTTCCGGACCCGACAGGACAGGGCATGAAATCCACGATCTCCGTGGTTTTGGCCCTGGCTTTCCCAACGGTGGGCTCCTAGAGGAGCCGAAGCTCTTCTGTAGGAACAGGCTAAGCAAGGGGAGGACGTCTGGCTCGGTAAAGGAGAGCCGCATCTTTCCTGCCAATCCATTCACCGCCTTAAGCCGCTGGCGGATGAAGCGGCGCCCTGGGCTCAGGGTGGCCATTAAGCTGAGTCGGAACACCGGGCTAAGAATTGAGCAGGAGGATTGTGAAAGAGCAGTTTGAGGTGAAGGAGTGAGTGACTACATCGTGAAAATAAAGCCCCAAAATACGAAAGTGAAATTTCCAAAAAAATTGGCATTCATTGTAAACAGAGAATTATGAGACCTGCAATCTAGCCAACCCAAAGGGCATCCAATTGGAAAACTTATATTAAACCAAATGGTCACATAAATTCCAGCTCTGGAATTTTAATAATTTTAGTATGCTTGTTAACTGATCTATTATGAATTATTTTCTTCATATAACTCCATTTTTATTGCTTTTTAGAATATAACAGCTGCTGGCTTTTTTAATTTTACTGACAATGTTGCACTGGTGATTCTAATTTTAGTTAACTCTGATCTTTGTCAGATTTTCTGTGAGACATCATAGAGAAAACTGTAAATATTGTGTATTTGTTCATATTCAGTATGAAGAGATGTTATCCTGCTTTTATTATTGTTTAATAAATAACTCAAGTGGCAAACATACCTAATATTCTTCTCTCTTCCTGTTTTTCTCACAACAACCCTGTGAAGTGAGTTGGGTTGAGAGACACTGACTGGCCCCAAAATCATTCAGCTAATTTTTCATGTCTAAGGCAGGACTCTCTGGTTTTTATAAAACAGATCCCTATCCTTGCTGCTTCAACCTTAATGAAAGTTAGATATGGAATCGAAACTGGCATATGATACATTTGTATTCATCAGATTATCTATTTTTAAAAAGCAGAAGTATTTGTTAATTTGTCATAGCATTAATAGACAGTTTTAAGCTTGTTCTGTGACTTCAATTATCCCATAGTTCAAACTTAGCTAACAGCTTATCATTAAACATAACCTAAAAACTACTCAACTACTCCTTTGACTAGTTCAATAGCAAATCACCAACATTTTGTTTTGAGAAGAATACTATCTTGACTCTGCATGGTACAATGTCTTCTTCTGGCTAGAACTAATCTAACTAGTAGGATTTACTTAAAAGACTTATATGACCACTTATTTCAGGGGTGTCAAACTCAAGGCCTGTGGGCCAGATCTGGCCAGCGGGTTGCTTAGATTTGGCCCATGGGACCATCCTGCAACAGTAAAGGACCGGCCCACATTGCCTCTGCCAGCGAAAATGGGGCTTGGGGGAGGAAGGAAGGAAGGAAGGAAGGAAGGGGAAGGAAGGAAGGAAGGAAGGGGAAGGAAGGAAGGAAGGAAGGAAGGAAGGAAGGAAGGAAGGAAGGAAGGAAGGAAGGAAGGAAGAGGATATGGGATATGATATTAAAAAGTGAAGGTGTCTTTTGTTTTGCTTTATTTTTGGACAATCTGTGGTTTCAAGGAAATGCAACGTGTTACAGCCAGACCTTAGGATACACCCACTACAACCAGCTATGTGGTCCTGCCTGCCACTATATTTCACATCCTATTGTGGGCAACAGCTTGTGGTTGTTGCTCCCAAACTTGTTGCATGAAAGCAGAAGGTCTGGGAACGCAGTGAGGTTACACTGCACCTCTTTTCATTATTTTTTTTTTGAGTGTGTGTTTTATTTTTATTCCTAAACGTTTTGAATACAATGTATTGTCAGGGCACATCATTTACAAAAAACCAAGAAGAATACAAAAAGAGACATTAACATGTATACTGATAACAATAACAGTAGTGTAACAAAGTCTTTTTAACTAGATTTCTCTTTATATTATCTTGTTTATAATTCTGTGGATTATATCAACCTGTTTATAATTATAAATTATATATTTATAAATTATAAATATATTTCATTCATACATAACAATAATCTTTCTTTGCCTATTTTCTACATCTCCTCTCTAACCACTCATAAAACCTCTTCCATGTTAAATAATATTCTGTGTCTGTTTAATTTTTTTTTATTTCTAATGTCAATCTATCCATCTCTGCACAATCTAGTACAGTGATGGTGAACCTATGGCACACGTGCCCAAAGGGGCAAATGGAGCCATGTCGCCTGGCACACAAGCCGATGCCCAGTTCAGCTCCACTGGGCATGTGCGCTGGCCAGCTGATTTTCGGGTCTCTTCTATGCATGCACAGGGCAAACGGGGTCATGCATGCATGCACAGGGGCAGAGGAGGGCAGGGTTGTGTGCACATGCACAGGGATGCGGGAGTGCAGGGAAGTTGAGCGCCAGAGGCCCAAAAATCAGTGGCCAGTGATAGGTGTGTGTGCATGCATGGGGGGGTGTGAGGAGGCCCCGCACGCATGCAGAGGGGGCAGGGGAGCACGGGAGAGGTTGTACGTGTGCATGGGGAACGGAGGAGGTCACGTGTGTGCATGCACACAGAGTGGGTCAGCAGTGGCACACGGTCACGTGTGCACATGTACGTGTATGCATTTTTGGCATGCAAACTCCAAAAGGTTTGCCACCACTGGTCTAGTATCTTCTGAATTATGTCTTCATCTGATGGGGTGTTCTCATTTTTCCAATATTGTGCAAATACAATCTTGCAGCTGTGTGGGTTAGGTTGATGTGGGTTTCCATCAAAACTATTATCTTGCTATTTCCCTACGGTAATAACTTTTGTTTACTTTAGTATTTGCTTCTTCATGGAGTTTTTACTTGTGTTTCTTACTCCCTCAACAACAGTTCTCGTTTTCTTCCTGGCTGCTACCACCTCTTTTTTACTCCAATGTATTCATATTCATTTCTCTTTGTTAACCAACTCACCAATCCACTAGGCCTGCTTGAGAGTTACTTCCAGATAAGCCGTCTCATGTATTCTATACTCTTTTACTCTTAGATGGATGAAATGCAGTGGGGCAAAGGAGTGAAGAAAACCCCTTCTTCCGTCTGCAGTCTTCCCTGTAAACCCGGAGAACGAAAAAGGATTATGAAAGGGATGATTTGCTGCTGGCAGTGTGAACTGTGCGATGGTTACCAATACCAATTTGATGAAGTGAGCTGCAAGCTGTGCTCCTACAATCAACGGCCGAATGAGAATCGCACAGGATGTAGCCCTATCCCTATTGTAAAGTTGGAGTGGCATTCACCCTGGGCGGTCATCCCAGTCTTTCTGGCCATGCTTGGAATTATTGCCACCATATTTGTCATGGCAACCTTCATTCGGTACAACGATACTCCCATTGTGAGGGCTTCTGGAAGGGAACTTAGCTATGTTTTGTTGACAGGAATATTTCTGTGTTATATCATCACTTTCTTGATGATTGCCAAGCCAGATGTTGCCGTGTGTTCTTTCCGACGGATCTTCCTGGGATTGGGAATGTGCATAAGCTATGCTGCTCTGTTGACTAAAACAAACCGTATTTATCGCATATTTGAACAGGGCAAAAAATCAGTGACAGCACCCAGGCTTATTAGCCCAACGTCACAATTAGCAATCACATCAAGTTTGATATCAGTACAACTTCTTGGAGTTTTCATTTGGTTTGCTGTTGATCCACCAAACAGTATTATAGATTATGATGAACATAAATCTATGGAACCGGATCAAGCCAGAGGCGTTCTCAAATGTGACATTACGGATCTACAAATTATATGCTCTTTGGGGTATAGCATTCTCCTAATGGTTACATGTACTGTTTATGCCATCAAGACTCGGGGTGTCCCAGAGAATTTTAATGAAGCCAAACCCATTGGATTCACTATGTACACTACATGTATAGTATGGCTTGCCTTCATTCCAATATTTTTTTGCACTTCCCAAGCAGCTGAAAAGGTAGGTGAAAATCAAATAATTTATAAAATCATTACATTTTAAAAGACGAAGGTGCTTTGAAACCACCTTCTGGATATGTGGAGGAGGGGGCGGGGACATTGTTTGGACAAAAATGATTGGTAAGTGTTTCAGCTATACATAAAGTTGCTCTTGTTGTTTTTTCCTGTAGTTAGGTGAAGGCTGTGATGATGATGGCGATTGATAATGTGGTAAATAAATCACTAAGAATCACTTAAACCATTAATTTCATGGTTATTTCAGCCACAACTGGAATGCAGTCACTGTTTCAGTGTGAAAGGCACCAAATGCATAGCTTAATCAGCTTTCTTATTCTTAATGTCTGTCAAAAAATATTTTACTTGGGCCCCTGTTTCTCAGTTCAGACAAAGCGGGAGCAAAAGATTGTTTATTGCTGTGGTATCAATTCCTCCAATATGAAGTAATTATTAACAACCATTGCTGAAATCATATATACTGAATCAAACTTATTAATATGTACCAAGCATACCTAACAATAAGTATCAACATCCAGCCACTTCTTGTTGCTGCAAAAAGCATTGTGTTGCATTTCTGGATTTAATAAAAAGAAGCATGTTCATTTGTGATAATTTCAGGTTATGCCAATGGCATTCCAAGGCTGTCTAGATATTCTTGGGATTTTACTCAGATAAAAACAGTAATAATAGTTGGGTCAAGTTAAAAAGTATGGCCAAGCATAGTATTTTTTTTACTTCAATGATGGCAATTTCAAACATTTACATTAGAACAGTATTAAATAAATTAATAAATGGTTAAGAATAAATAAATGTCCAAGTAATCAAAAGATATGAAGAACCAAGTAGGCAGAACCCAAACAGAACCATGACCAACCATATATCATTGTTGAATTCAACTGTCTGACAGTTTTCTCTGCAAATTTGAATATGATATATCTTGAGTATGGTTTTCTGTAACTTTTGTTATTCTACTCATCCCTTATTTTGTGATGAATTTCAAGCAATAAAACCAAGAATCATATTAAGGTATTTTACATTCTGAAATCTGAAACTAAGAATTGGGAATGATTTAACTCCCACTAGATGTCATATGTTCATTGCAATACCTTCTATGAGTATCTGCAAGTACAACACTTAACATGTACAAGGAAAAGGTCATCTTCTAAGTACAGCCATAAATATGAAGGGTACCATTCACCTTATACCATACACCTATATGTGAAGGCTTTCTCCCTGCAGACATTTGTATGTGTGTGTGTGCACGTGTGTGTGTGTGTGTGTGTATATGTTTGGTGTGTATGTATATACACCCATACACACACATGTATATGTATATATATGTGTATGTATATCTATATCCTATCTATCTATCTATCTATCTATCTATCTATCTATCTATCTATCTATCTATCTATCTATCTATCTTCTCACTGATTCACTACTAATATTAAATAACAATATGCAGCAGGGGTGGGTTCCTACCGGTTCGCTGGTTACCCGCTTCGTGGGCGCGCTTTCCGAATGGCTGTCAAAAGCGCGCTG
>JANHGC010001841.1:505222-525486 GCA_027560395.1 Boaedon fuliginosus
AATATTAAAACAAAAAGAATTACAGTATGCAAAAAAGGCAAGGGGGCACACCAGATCGAGAGGAGTTGTAATATAAATCTTCCAAGCTAAAATAAAAGCTGTGCATGAGAATATATGGAAAATGATAAAAAAAATAGGGAACATACGCCTGCCCTGCAAAGCACATAATATACAAGACATATTTTAAAGCAGAATTGGAGGATTTCAAAAGCCAACCCGGTCTTTGAGCAATACTTTGATGTGAAGAACAAGAACCACAGCAGACAAAATCATTGAGTCATTTTTTTAAAAATCATTTGAAAAATAAAGACAAGAAAAATCACTTTAAAAAGAGCATGATTTTTAATAGCAAAGTAACATGAAGATGAAGAGTATTGTGGGCTGCTCTGGATATTCTGCTAGGCTGTATAAACGGTGTACTGCAGAATTCAGAATATGGAATACTTAAAATCTGTATTTTTCCCCTCCCTCCCCCTAGCGGATGAGTACTGAAGGAGCCCTGCTATCTCAGGCTGAGTTGTTCCTCAGTCCCAGGAAGAATCATTCACTGAATTGCCAACGGCTAGATTCAAATGAAGCAGGCTATAGCAGCGGTCAGGAGGATAATATTCTCACAGATGTTACAGATCAGACCGATGCTGATGATGAAGAAGAGACCGAACAAGTAAGCTCCTTATTTCATGAAATGGAGAGAGAACCCATTGATCCATTAATGTTCAATATCATATGTAGAATAGCTCCATTAACCATACTAAGCCAAATAAACAATGGGGTATCCTTGCTTCAGCTTTCAGCAACCCAAATCAATTAACGTTTTCACGTCAGCATCCTAACCATTGGAGGAGTACAATAGGAATTTCTGAGGTCTTCAGCCACTGTTGTATTCTGTCCTCTTCCAAAGTTTAGTTTGTGGAGATTAGCAATATTTTATTATTTTTATTTTATTAGATTTATACTCCGCCTCACTTCCCCGGTCAGGGGAATAGGGGGAGGACTTCTCTCAAAAGAATTTCCTTCCAATCCTCAAAAGAAATTTGGTAATGTGCCGAGAGGTGGTCACGTGAAAGAATAAAAAAGAAATACAAAAGGGAAGACTGAATCAGGGGAAAAGACGGTGAAACATCAGATATAAAAAAGAGAGATGCAGAAAGTACAGTTGAAGATATAATTTCCTCTCCTTGTTGACCCCTCTTCATTCTATTAACATTTATGAATGTCACTGTTTGCATATATTTGTGTGTTACCAACATTTTAATATAATGACAACTGTTCCAAAGAAATCTTGTTTGAATTTGCTCCATGAGACCATCGTAGGTGTCAGTGTAGATAGAAGAATCGTACAAAGAGTTTTATGATATCAGTATATACCAACCCCAATATAGCATTTACTCATGGAACTCAGAAAACTGCTAGTTTTACTTTGGCTGAAATTAGACATATAGTTTAATATTCACCCATTTCCACAGAGCACTCAACATTCACAGCAAAAACCAAAGGGAGACCTCAAAAGATTGAATAGTCAAGTTACTGAAAATTTTGAGAACCGAAGAACTTTTAATCTCAATTTATGTGAAATTCAGGTAATTGCAAAAGTTGTGAAATCATCATGGCAGCACCTAACCAAAACTGGTTGCGCTAAAACAACCAGAATAAATACAATTGGATTAACTGTTTAATATTTGGATAGGAATTTACCAGAGAACACCAGAAATGTAGTTTAGAATAGCAAGTTGAAATAATATCCAAGAGTGCTAAGCCATGTCTGTAATGATATTAAGAAATTTACGTGGCCATGGACATGAAACTATTCAAATTCCAATAATTTCCTTAAAAAATATCATGGAAAACTGATTTTTTTCATGTGTTGAGAGATGCAAATGAAATAAAAAAGGGAAAAAATCAGAGGCTGCAACACAATAATCAATAAAAATGAAAAGTTATATGGAATCATTTAATACTGTCTATCCCATTATCTATATTATATAATATCCCCTTATCTGTGACTCATCTCTGGGAAGGAAAAATGTTGATAATCAATAGGTTCTATTTAATGATTATTAAAACAAACTTACATGAAAATATGGGGTAGGGTGAAGTAGCATTATAAGATTCTCTTCCAACTCTGTGGACATGTCATCAACTTTCCAAATGTTGGGTCTCAAAGGCATAAGGTGCTTATAGAAAAATACCATTTTATGTTTACAGACAAAGATAAAGGTTTCCATGCAAGCAAGAACTTTCCAGTATCCTGGTTCCTTGCCTGTTATTTAATCCTGGTTTTCATAACAAAATTAACAAGAGTATGCCTCTTAAACCTTAGAATACAGCAGAACTACCAGTGCCTCCTTCCTATGCAATTTAAGGAAGTTTCATTTTGGCTACGTAAGAATCAGAAAGTTTAGAACTAAGTTCATGATTAGCATTGATGTGATTAGAATTCAGATTAATAATATTCTGTATTTGAAAACTTCACAGAACTCCCAAAAACGTAGAGATGAAGCTCCTTCACAGATGAACACAAATGTTTCATTTTCCTACAATGGAGATAGTCAGTTATCTGAACAATTTACTCCCCAAAACAACTCATTTGTGGCAAATATTTTGGGGAGAACAGCTGCAGTGAGAAATATCTGGACAGACCATCAGATTCGGCAAGCATTGTTCCCAAGTAGACGTCCTCTGCAAGACAATATAGATGATGATGATGATGATTACCAAATGTTCATGCCATCAGATTCCACATCCAATTTAACTTCCATTGCATGTGAAGAAAGGATCCCATCAAACCGTCCTTGCAGCTGGCATGTGGGAGTAGTTCATCAAAATGATATTTCCAACCTGAATTCTCATAGAATTATGAGGCGGGCCAGCAGCGCTGGTGAAAGTAAAACTGGAGCAAGATATAGAAAGAATTACCATGATCAAAGTGCCTCTTGGAATGAAATTAAAAACTCCAGAAGTGACATGGACAACCTTCAAGAATGTCAGGAATCTTCAGAAGAATTGACTATAGATGACATAGATCATGTCTATGACAATATAAGTTTCGAAGATTTGAAGTTAATGGGGCTGGCTCAGAGGGAAGACTCCATCCGTACTCCACAAGGGTCAGCTAAAGATTCACTCTATGAGACGTATGACCAAGACTATTCTTTAAAAAAAACTCAAGCATCTCAAAACAGGACTTCTATTCCTAGCAGAAATGAAGCCGTTCCCAGAAGAGAGACTTCACCTGTAAGGTCTTATGAGTTAAGGATTAGTGAGGAGAATATCTATGATACCATAGGCCTTCCAGAAGAATCAGTGTCCAATTTCAAAAGTAATCACCTTAAATGTTCCAAAAAGAGAAGTTTTCTGGGTATGGAAACAGATTTTGCATGCTGTAACCAGCTCCGACAATTTGTTTCTGAAGAAAGCCTCCAGTTCAGCGAAGATGAAAATCCCTATCATTATGTTCCATTAGATCATGGCTGCTTAAATTTGGTGGAGAGTTCCTCAAATTCTGATTCACACTCTCACAAGTCTGTTGCAGATAAATTATCGGAGGAAGTAGATGAAATCTGGAATGACCTAGAGAACTATATCAAAAAAAATGAAGAAAAGGCACGAGATCACGCCCTTGCGGCTTTTCCTGTCGTCAAAGATGAGGTTGATGATCAAGCATCTAGCAGAACTACTGGTGGACCAAATAAAGATTTAAAATATGCATTGACTATACTCCCACTACCGGAAAAAATTGCTTTTTCAAAAACTTTGCCAAACAAGGTAGCCAGGTTAAGTGATGCCAACATTAAGTTTGAAGAAGCAACATCATATAAAGCCAATTCACTAATAGATCTCAACAGATCTTCACTCTCAAATGATAGAGGTTTTGCTGATAGCCTTTATGAATCTCCCAATAATATATTCTGCACAGAAAATACAATAAATACTAATGGTGAACTGGATTCTGTGGATAAAACAAAGAATCGTGTTTTTATGATGGCAAGACAATACAGTCAAAAAATCAAGAAAGCAAATCAGTTTTTGAAACTAAAAAGTGCAGAGCAAGAGCAATTTCTGAGTCGGCAACAGAAATCAAAGCACAAGGACTTAGCAGCCATTTTAGAAGAGAAGAAACAAGGTGGACCTGCTATTGGTATGCTTATATTTTCCCTCATTTTGTAAACTCATCTGTTGAATTACTTGAACACAGTGACTTATGGGTATACCCATCCATTGGTCAATATTTTTTTGAATTTCGTTCATTATGAGTAAGATGAGTAAGATGTTAATGCAGCCTAGGACTGCATTGGCAGCTGCAGCACACTGCTGACTTAAATGTGAGCCAAAAAAGCCAACACAGTCCTAGGCTGCATTAACAGTGAGATAGAATCAAGAACATGTGATGTGTTAATACCACTTTATAATGCCTTGGTAAGACTACATTTGGAATACTGCATCCAGTTTGGGTCTTCACAACGTAAAAAAGATGTTGAGACTCTAGAAAGAATAGTCAGAAAAGAGCAACAAAGATGATTAGGGGAATGGAGGCTAAAATATATATAAAACAGCTGCTGGAATTGGGTATGTCTGGTACTGTGATGGCAAACCTATGGCACGCATGCCAGAGGTGGCCTCTCTGTGGCCAGCCAGCTGTTCTTTATGAGTGCTGGAGCTCCCGTAAATGGCCCAAAAAGCCTGCCCCAAAACAATCTGTTTTCAGTCCTTTGTTGGCCTGAAAACGGCCCAGAAAACGGTCTGAAAATGGCCAAACAACAGGCATGTGCTGGTCTTCAGGTTTCCAGCGCTCTGGCATACGCACATGTATGTGCATGCACACACGTTCTGGTTTGGGCACTTGGTGCCAAAAAGATTCACCATCTTAATGTAAAGGAGTAGCGGTGACATGATAGCAGTGTTCCAATATTTCAGGGGCTTCCACAAAAATGAGAGGGTCAACTTATTTTCCAACGCACCAGAAGGCAGGACAAGAAGCAATGGATGAAAACTAATCAAGGAGAGAAGCAACCTAGAACTAAGGAGAAATTTCCTGAGTTAGAACAATTAATCAGTGGAACAACTTGCCTCCAGAAGTTGTGAATGCTCCAACACTGAAGGTTTTTAGGAGAGATTGGACAACCATTTGTCTGAAATGTTATATAGGGCTTCCTGCCTGAGCAGGGGGTTGGACTAGAAGATTTCCAAGGTCCCTTCCAACTCTGTTATTCTGATTTGAATTTTATAGTACTGGCTTAACTAATTGCTTTTAAATTAAGCCACATGTCTAATTTAAATCAGAAAACCAATGAGTTTCTCAGTGCATTTAAGAACGTGTCTACAATAAATTCTAAAAAGTTGGGTAACTTCATTCAATTAAAAAAAAGTTAGGGGACAAAAATATAAACACAAATGTTGTTCATATTTGCTTGAAGTGAGAAATGTACCAATAATACTTAGTTTTATTGTCTTCTCCAGACATTTTATTGTGGAAAATATATATACCGGTATATATTTATATTGGGTGTGGGGACTATTAAGAGGGCCAGCTATAGTGTCATAAAAGTAATGGGTTTTCATTGTGCAAATGAGTGCAACCATGTTTTGAGAACAGATACACAGAAATGACTTGAATTGACTGGTTGATTGGACTTATGTGTATCTTATATTCTGGTTGGCTCACAAAAAAACAGAACAGGAGCAAAAAAATTTTTTTAAAAAACCCATCAAAAATTCCACAAAACCTCACGGTATCCAAAAACAGGTTCTCTTCCCTTCATTGACATTCACAGCTGCTGGGCTCCAGCCACTCCCTAAACTAATGCTTGTGGGAAGAGCCAGTTCTTCAAGGCCTTCCAGAGGCCACGGAGAGTGGGGGCCTGCCAGATCACAAGAAAGAGGGTGCTCCACTGGGCAGGGATTACTGCAAAAAGGTGAACTTCCTAGATACCATCATATGACTTTATTTTAGCATGGGGAGACGGAAAACTGATTGGATATAGTTACAGGTATAAGTATGTAGAAGAAATGATAAGTAGTTGTCAGGCATGAGCAATTGGACCCAAACATGCACAGTTCAAGCTAACTACTTTAATTATATTCTGTCTATAATACAGACATCTCCCCAGTCTGGCAGCCTACTCCTGGGAACAATTAGATAAGGCTTCAGGGAATTTGGGGCAGGTTGGCCTTAGCTCTTTTGCAATTCTGCAGAGTGACTCTAAGTTAACTCCATGCTTGATCCCTCCTCCCTACAATGGGCACACTACGTCATCATAAATGTTATAGCCAGCTTGGTATAGTGGTTAAAAGCATCAGTCTAGAACAAGGGTCTCCAAACCTGGTGACTTTAAGGCACTAAGTAAGTCAGCATGGCTGCAGGGGAATTCTGGGAGTTGAAGTTCATAAGTTTTAAAGTTGCCAAGTTTGAAGATCCCTGGTCTAGAAACCAGGAACCATACATTCTAGTCCCACATTAGGCATGAAGCAGCTGAGTGGCCTTGATAAGTCACTCTCAGCCCTAGGAAGTAGGCAATGGCAAATCGCTTAAAAAAAAGAAACTTTGCCAAGAAAACTTCATGGACTAGTTCAAGCAGTTGCCAGAAGTAAACAATGACTTGAAGGCAACCAGAAATAAAATTAAGGGATACATGTGTTATACAGATGGATTTCTTTTTGGCTTCTGGTTGCATGTACTTCATGTACCCCAGTTTGCTGCAGACATCCTTTTTGAGAAGATGGAGAAAGCATAGGAAATGGGAGAGAAAGATCTTTGTGTTTTAAGATCAGATGTTCATCAATATTTGTTTTATTTATTTTATTTATTTATTTATTACATTTTTATACCGCCCAATTCCCGAAGGACTCTGGGCGGTTTACAACATAGATAGCAATAGCACTCAGATGTTATACACTGCTGTTATACATTACTGTTTTGCAGTAATGCCATGTTAAAATTTGTGACACTTGACTAAAAGTGTAAAGTCAAGCCCTTAATTATCAGGAAATGTTATCTTGTACTGGTGGTGTTGTCATTTATTTGTCAAGGTTAGTTAAAACTTCCCTTTGTTTTTAGGTGCAAGAATTGCTGAATATTCTCAACTATATGATCAAATTGTATTCCGGGAAACCTCACCCAAAACACAGAAGATTACTTCTCAAGAAACAAACATAAGATATTCTTCACCTGTGTCCACATCTCACTTAGCTGCAGAATGCTTAAAAGCTGAAAATTGGCTTTTGCACTCAACATATAGTAATGGAGAACTCTCTGATTTTTCTCCTTGGCCAGAAACTCCTCACTCAAAGACAAAAAGCTCCCTTATAGAAACGGGGATGATGCCAAGTGTGAGACCTGTAACCTGCTCGGTGCCTTCCTTTCAGACTCCTCTTTGTCCACACATTCCTGCACAAAGGTGGAGTGCTATTATAAATCAACCCAATAAAGAGAACTTGTATCACACCCACCTTTATAATTCTTTAGGGAGGACTGAGAGCAGTACAAAGCCACAGGCATATAGCAGGTCTCAGTCCTCTTGTTCCATTGCGCTCAACAAGCCTGAAGAATTGATCAATTATCCACCTGAAATGAGAAAAAAGCATTTGCATTCCAACAAAAAATTTCTTACTGATCACTGTCAAGAATCAGTGTCTGTTGCCACCCTTGGCCATTCAACACCCGATGGGACAAAGCAGACCTCAGAAAATGCCTCCGACGTTATTCTACAAGATTCTCAGAAAATTTTGAGAGTTAAAAGGAACTTGCCTTCAAATGCACAAATAGCAACCCACAATTATTTTAGTAATTTCAAAGATACTGACAACGGAGAAGGAGAAGATGACGACTATGTTGAAATTAAATCTGAAGATGAGGGATCTGACTTAGAGACTTTCTGTAACCAAACAAAGGACTTGCATCCCAAAATGAATCTGCACTCTACTCCTTCAGAAACTCACAGTGGCAAATTGCTGGATCCTTCTAAACTATCAGATTCTTTTTTGACAACATGTGGTGATTCGGACAAATTGAATGATTACTTATGGAGTGTGCCATCTAGTAATCAGCCGAATATTGTCCAATCCCTAAGGGAAAAATTTCAGTGTCTCAGTTCAAGTAGTTTTGTTTAATGTTGCCTTTTCCCTGATTCCATTGTTCAGTATAACTAATGTGATAGTTACAGTATGACCATCAGTTCTTCTAAGTCATATTGTTGTATATATATTTCTAATTACCATTATAGGAACAATACCTTGCATTTGTATCATTCTGTTCCATACACTGTAATTTTAGCAACTTTAGTATGTATTAGAACTGGCCACATACACAAGAATTTCATAAAAAGAGAAACAAGAACAGTGGAACATCTTCAGTGGTTAAACTTTATGTATTTGTAATTTATTTGCTTAAACACAGAAGAATGAACTGCTTTGACTCGACTGAAATGTACTGTGTTATATATATGTACTAGTTAACGCTTCCACACAGCTCTAATTAAGTAAAACTGAAAATGGTACAGACCAAATGGGTCTTTGGGCTCAAGCAAGAACATTTTTCAGGAATTCTAGTTTAGAAAATCCCTTCCCCCTCCCCAATGCACTAAATATATTATTTCTACCCCACCTCCAAGCAATCATGTTTCCAACTCTCAAATTTGATACCCATAAATCAACAGCAGCCTAGGGCCCACCTGTAAAGCTTTGGCATCAATTTGAAGGAGTCTGGGCACAAGTTCCAATCTCTGGCAACCAGAGGACATGTATGCCCTTATCAGGCTTAACATCGATCATGCACGTGGGTCGAGACAAATTTAAAATTAGACCAACCAAATAGCTTCTTCAGGTTGGAATAGGGTTTTTTTTCCCTGCTTATGTTGCTATAAATACCCTTTTTGTAAGACAACTTCAGTTTGAAACACTTGAAAAAAAATAAGTGAATACATGATCTATACAACCAAATTTCATATGAAGGACAGTAATAACCTAAGAATCAACTGAAGTATATTTTACTGAGCAGGATTTGCTCTCTTACATCATTCAACCAAAAAGCATAACAGCAGTCAGAATTTTTATAATGTTGAGTGGTAACTTGTTGATTTGGCAACGCCATCAAATTACCAAATACATAATCCCTTCTACTGAAATAAGTACTGAAAGAGATATGGTCCCTGAATTACTTTGAAATGGGTCATTCCGGTGTTTTTTCTTAGTAGAATGCTAGTTCACTTTTATTTTTCTTATTTCAGGAAGCTGCCCCGACTTCAGTAGAAAAGCTGAGTGCAGATCAAAGTGTCTTTAGTAAACAGATGAAAAATAAATTCATATGAGTTAAGGGATTTATTTAATAAAATATGTAAAATAATATAAATATAGTAATAGGAATCCAGATACAGTAACAAGGTTGTGTCTGCTTTATTAAACTGGAAGATTTTTGTTAATCTGAAAAAATAATGAAATATGTAACATGTAGTCATATAAGGGACACGCGTCAGTATATTTTGAGTACTTTTTAACCTTGCTGGCAGGGAATAAAAATAGCTGAAATTCAATATGGATGAGCACCTAAGTCATTGTTTTTTTAAAAGCAAAGGGAATGATAATGATTTTCTGGTCTGAATGAAAAAATGCAGAGGAACCCCACCTCCAACTTTTTTATATAGTTCACGGTTATAGATAGCTACCCTAAAATTAGAGGGAAGTATTTGATTTTTTTGTGGGGGGGGGGACCTGCTTTATGTGCGGTAGCCAAAATAGAAAGAAAACCGTTGTTCATTTGTGTGAATATTATGTTTGCATTTGGTTAGTTGAATAAATCAGAAGATCACACATTTTCTGAAAACATTTTAAATAGATTTACAGTTTCAGAAGGCTAACTGTATTCAGATTTTCAGCCTGCTCTAAGAATATTTTTTGTAAGTTCTTGTTTTTAAACAGAATCAAGTAGGTGCCGTTTCATCCATAGAATGTAAATTAAGCTTTGGGTGACTAGATAGGCCTACAAAACCACTAAGTGCTTCTGGACTCATTACTTCATTAGTTATCATGGGAAGAACAAAAATATGGGAAAAGTAAAAATAGTTGCTAAAATTAGAATATTGGGGCCAGAGCAGAGGTGGTATTCAGCCAGTTCCGACAGGTTCCGGAGAACCAGTAGCGATCATTTTGATTGATTCAGAGAACTGGCAAATACCTCTGATTGGCCGACAATGACAAATACCACCTCTGATTGGCCGACAGCATAGCCACACCCAAGCCATGCCCACAGAACCGGTAATAAAAAAAAATGAATGCCACCACTGGGCCAGAGAATAATGTATGTAAGGGGCTTGCTATCACATGTACTGTACATTCTTTGTTGTCCAATTCTAAAGGTGGGCATATCATCTCTAATAATTTACAGCTCTCCTTCAAAACTTTGAAGAGATTTTAGAGGAGCCTTATTTTTATCTAGGTAATATTGTTCATTAAAAAAAGACTATTTTTTTTTAATCTATTCTGTATTCACTGGTAGTACCTGCACTATACTACCAGACAAATGGAAAACCAAGTTGCTTATTCTGTATGAATTCACACCAATTTTCCTCGTTTCCACATATCATGTGTTACTGTTTTATTCTATTGATAAGAAATAGACCCTCTGTTGCACTTTTACATAACTCATTTTGTAAAGACTATGTAAAAATATATATGTACATGTAGAAGTGTCCTTTTTTCTCCTTTGTTACGCTTAAAAGGTGACTTTAAAGCATGTCAAACCTGTAAGTAAATGCTGCTTAGAAAAAAATAAATACTACTTGCTCTCAGCAGTTACCTCAAAAGACTTTTTAATGAACTACTTTATTTAATTTCGCAGAAAAAATAATTGCAGAAGATCTATTTTTTAAAGAAACAATATCTGTTAAAGCTTTACTGTACCAAACCTTCAGCAATCTAGTTCTGCAATTATTGTCTTTGTCTGTCCATGCCTGGAGAAGACAACACTAAAGTTTAAATATAGAATCAGTGCATTCAAGCCATAGCAAGAATGTGGGATTTCTATACCCAGTAAACTTAGTCAAAGTAGTGAAAGGCACTAGGCAAGTTGAATCTTAATATTTTCACTCAAAATAACCTTTCCTGTACTCATAAGACATATTCAAATCACTACAACTAATTTGGAAACAACCCTGTCTAGACTACCAGGAGTGGAATCTAATTATGAAAAATTAAAATAACAGGCCAGGAGTAAAGTCTACAAAGCAAGCAAACCTACTATCAGTGTCTTTGGCCAGCGGCCAGAGCTTACTAGCAGCTACAAATACAACAAAATCCAAAACAAAAAAAGGAGAGCTGCCAAATTCTTTAACATAGTGGGGAAAAACGTTTTGCAGGTTTTGTTTGACTGCTGATGCCAACAGCAATCATTGCCTGTTACTGGCTACAAACTACTGCTTTAAATTTTCCAGCGTTCCAGATCTTTGTCACCTCAAATATAAGTAGCCTCGACTTAACAGTTTGTTTAGTGGCTGAAGTTACAATGGCATTGAAAAAGTGACTTATGACAATTTTTTACACTTATGACCATTGCAGAATTCCCGTAGTCACGTGATCAAAATTCAGACGCTTGGTAACTGACTCGTATTTATGAGTCACAGTATCCCAGGGTCAAGCAAAGTCAATAGGGAAGCCAGATTCACTTAACAATTGTGTTACTAACTTAACACCTGCAGTCATTCACTAGCAAGAAAGGTCATAAACCAGGGGGAAAATCACTTAAATGTCTCACTTAGCAACATATTTTGGGCTCAATTGTGGTCGTGAGGACTACCTGTATTCTGACTTCGGTTGAAAACTTTAAAATGGTACCATAGTTTGTAGCTAATTTAGAACAAAATCTGCTATCAGGATCAGTTTACATTCAAGTATAAAATATGATTTTCTAAGCCCCCACTGAAGTTATTACCTTAAAAGGAAGACTTCTCATCATTGAGAAAGTGAAAGAACGCCTTAAATTTGCCAAGAACATATAGCAATAGCACTTAGACTTATATATCGCTTCACAGTGCTTTACAGTCCTCTCTAAGCAGTTTAGAGTCATCATATATTGCCCCCAACAATCTGGGTCCTCGTTTTACTGACCTCAGAAGGATGGAGGACTGAATCAACCTGGAGCCTGGTGAGAATTGAACTGACAAATCACAGGAAGCCAGCAGTCAGCAGAAGTAGCCTGCAGTACTGCATTTAACCACTGCACCACCATGGCTGTCCTAAAGGTAATTCTGCACTGTTGAGAAATCTAAGTTATAATGGATTCAAAAAGAGTAGCCAATAACCTGTCCTTGAAGTTATGACCATCCCAATACCCTGACCCATGACTGCAATCAGGGAGTTTGGCAACTTGACCGGGGAAATTTATTTATTTATTTATTTATTTGATTTATACCCCGCCTCATTTCCCCAGTCAAATGAGGCAGGGTATAAATCTAAATAAATAAATGAATAAATAAATAAACTGGCAGGAAGGTTGCAACATCTTGCAGTCAAGTGATTATGATTTGAAACCTTTCTGGCTAGCTTTTGATGAGAAACGTTCATTGGGAAAGCCTGATCCACTTGTGTGAGTCACTTAACCACTTGGTTCACTTAATGACTGGTAATGTTCATAAAATCAGGGCTGTGCAAATAATGACTCAATAACATCACTTGGCAACCGAAATTCTGGTCCTAACTGTAATAATGGACTGGCAATTTCTGTCTAGCAACCCTATACTCATTTTCCTTTGGGGGTAGATATAAAAAAAAACCCTTGGAATTGATTTATTTTCCTGGTAACTTCATCAGCTAAGCTATTTCTTAAGAAAAGTATAAGAAGTTGCTCTAGCCTTTTTCCTATCTGTTGTCTGATCTCCCAACCATGCCGTTTGAACTCATACTGTCCGTTTCAAAAGCTAACGTGGCCATAGCGACATCAGGAGTTGAGTTCAACACAAAGGGCTTTATTTTTTAATTAATCGGTTTTTAAAAAAATTACCGCATTGTCTTTAAAGACTCAGCAGGATTTATCTCCAAACCTGCAACGTAAAAATTTTGAGACGTTAACTACGTTAACTACTTTTCCCACGGCAAGACAAGTCCTCTACTCAGTACCCAGAAACGCACATCTCACACTTAGGACCGTGCGCGCCCAACGCCGTTCTATTTTCTATGGAGATTCTCAGTCACGCAGGTCATGATTGTCCCAAAGGTGCTTTTTCAAGAGGCAACTCAGTGCCGAAGAAGCTTCTTGGATGAGAAGCGAAACGTCTTCAAAGGAAAACCAGAAAGTCCAGTTGACTCTTGAAAGAGCACCTTGAGGATTCATGCCAGGTTGAAGGCCACGCAAGGAGTAATGTGTGATATTTGTGTCCCCCAGCTCCCAAGTCTTTTTGGCTGGTCTTAAGATGGTCTAGCTACAGCACCCAAATGATCCTCACTGGTTCTGTGTTTTTCTCCCTGGAAACGCTGCCTCTGATGCTCCTGTGTTGTGCGACTTCCCTTCTTCTTCTCTTCTCTCAGATCTACTTGCACCTGAAAAATTACACCATTCCCAACGAGCAGCGTTACATCATCCGGATTCTCTTCATCGTCCCCATTTATGCCTTCGACTCCTGGCTTAGCCTCCTGCTAATCGGCAGCCATCAGTACTATGTTTACTTTGACTCGGTGCGCGACTGTTACGAAGGTGAGCTGGGATCCAGGGCTGTCCCTGGAGAACTTAGTCCGCCCCAGATAGATGGGCGTGGAGGCAGGCGTTCACTTGGTCATAAACCGAGCCGAAGGATCCAAGTTCAAAGGCAAAGTTTTACGCAATCCTCCTTCCAGTGGGTGGCCAGGAAAGCCAGCCTATTTGCAGGGACTTAAGACTACGCGTGGATGAAAGGCAGTCATATTTAAAATCCGGTGAATTGGTCACAATTCCTGCCATCATATTGAGCTCGGTGTATGTCTGAGAGCCAGTCTGGTGCGGTGGTTAAGGTGCTGGTGTAGAAACCAGGGGTCTGTGAGTTCTAGTCCTGCCTTCAGTATGGAAGCTATCTGGGTGACGGTGGGCCAGTCGCTAGGAGACAGTGAGTTCTAGTCCTGCCTTAGGCATGGAAGTCAGCTGGGTGACTCTGGGCCAGGCCCTCTCTCAGCTGAGCCCATCTCACAGAGCTGTTGTGGGGAAAAGAGGAAAGAGGAGGATTATGTATGTTTTGCTGTCTCGAGTTACTTATCAAGGTGGGATGAACATCTAACATATAATCTCCCCCCCCCCCTTTTTTTTTTTGGCAGCATTTGTGATTTACAGCTTTCTGAGCCTCTGCTTTGAATACCTTGGAGGAGAAAGTACCATCATGGCGGAAATCCGAGGGAAGCCCATTGTGTAAGTTGGCCATCGCCAACATATAGATATACTCTTGCTTAGCTGGGGAGTATTTGATTCTCAACCTACAGCCTTAAGGTCCCACGCTTGGGCCGATTCATGACTCTGCTTTTTCTTAGTTCTAGTTGCCTCTACGGCACCTGCTGCCTCCGAGGGATGTCCTACTCCATTGGGTTTCTTCGGTTCTGCAAACAGGTGAGGGGGATCTCATAGAACAGCTGACTAGTTCTCCGTCACCCATGGTACTTCCAGGGAAGCAGTTATCTTTATTTATTCTCCCCCCCACCCACAAAAAAACCCCCACTTGTTTCAGTTTCAGTTCATTTTTCCCAGGCAAAATCTTGCAGGTTCCCATATTCGGTTGGGTGAAGTATTTGCATTTCTCCTGCCTTTATAGGCACAGAGGGAAATTGGGAGACAGTCGTTGCCCCAAAGACGCTCAAACTGTGTGGAGATGAGATCTTAGCAGGGAGAATCGGTTGCTTAGATTGGACCCAAAACGTGTGGTCCGGATTAAGGGGTTGGGTGACCACAGAGGCAGAGAAGCTGGGTGGTTTCAATGGAGCCGTTTCTTGGCTTCTTCCTTCTAGGCCACCCTGCAGTTCTGCATCGTCAAGCCGGTCATGGCCATCCTCACCATCATTCTCCAAGCGTTTGGGAAGTACCACGATGGCGATTTCAAGTGAGAATGCAGGGGACGAGGAGGGAGAGGGGGAAACGGTGGCGGGCTTGGAAAGGGAATGCTCCCTAACGAGGAATCCTGCCTCTCTGAACGCTTTGCTTCCCAGCATCCACAGCGGATACCTCTACATCACCATCATCTACAACTTCTCGGTCAGCCTGGCCCTCTACGCCCTGTTCCTCTTCTACTTCGCCACCATGGATCTCCTGAGACCTTTCGAGCCAATCCTGAAGTTTCTCACCATCAAGGCCGTCATCTTCCTCTCCTTTTGGCAAGGCGAGTCTCGCTCCACTTCCCGTCATGGGTGGGGAGGGCTGAAGCCCTGGAATAGGAGACTCCAGTTCTCTATTAATCCATTCGCCCTCCTGGGCCAACTCCAGTGTTTCTCAACCTTAGCCATGTTAAGAGGGGCGGACTTCAACTCCCAGAATCCCCTCAGTAATCCTGGGAGCTGGTCCATCTATTCTTAACACGGCTTGAGAAACACCGCCCTGTCAATGTAATGTGTTTCGGCTATCCTTTCACAGGGGGAGAGAGAGAGAGAGAAGGTGCTCCTTCCATGGTTGAAGGGAAAAAACAAAAGTTGAAGAAATGTAACTCCCTCTAGCCGGTATCTCAATTGAGAGAGTCAACTCATTTGTAGCAATGCAGATGGTCTAGCTGAGCTCCAAGTTTCGAAAGACCCTCGCGTGCAGAAAGACAAAAGCCTTGGGAGGCCTCTGTCACTTGGAAAATAAAAATTAAATGAAGTATGAGCTTGCAAGAAACGTTGGCTTGTTCTAGTAAGACTCATATTTTTTGTGTGTGGATCCTTCCCGCCCCAAAAGTAGAGGAAAACTAAGTTGGAGCAAACCCTGCATGGAGATTTTGCTAAGTGTGTTTTGTCAATTTGTCATTCTGAGGAATTCTGGTATGGGACAATTATGCAGGCTCCTTCAGGCGTTTCCTGGACCTGTGGAAAATCCACTTGTGGACCTTTGCTGATGCTTTGCAACCATTCCTATTTTGCAGGGAGGCTCCTAGCCATCTTGGAGAAATGTGGGGTCATCCCAGAAGTTCAGATCATTGACGGGAAGGTGGTGGGAGCCGGAACGGTTGCGGCCGGCTATCGGAACTTCATCATCTGCATCGAGATGCTGTTTGCTTCCATCGCTCTCCGTTACGCTTTTACCTGCCAGGTGTACCGGGAGAAAAAGGAAAGTGCCACAGGTAACTGGCTTCAAGGGAACCTGCTCTCTCAGTTATACAAAAGGTAGGCAGGGAAAGGAAGGGACGAGCAAGCAGGAAGATAAGCTGGTGTCTTCTTTTCCTAGGGCCGATGAGCAAGAATTCTGGGTTTATTTCCCATCCGTTTCTCAAACTTGATAAAGAAAAAAGAAAAAACAAACACACACACACAGTTTCTTTCCAAAGAGAAGAGAAGGCAGGCGAAACAAGCAAAGTCAGGAGTATATTCTAACTTATTTAGGGAGAAAACAGCCAAAAGATGAGGGTGGGAATGGGGTGCTTCCATTATAAGATGCTCTCCCCAACAGCCAGGGGCCTCCTTAGCTTCCTACACGTCCGTTGAAGTGGGGAGTTCTCTCTTTTGAGGCTCGTCCATTCTGGGAGGTGTAGTTAGGAATATTCCAGCACGATGAGAAATAGCAGCCGTGGACCTCATGCCCCCTTCAGAGACGAGTTCAGCTCCAAACAAGCCCAAGAGAAATGTGAAATTTTCAAGTAGTTGGGAGATACGGTAGAGAATCTTCAGCAGGAGAAACCAACCTGTTGAAAATGGTCAAGGCAAATGTATTTTTCTTTTCCCTGGTGCCTGCAACCAATATTGGGCTCCACCTTCCGGGCAGGCTGGTTGGTGCAGGTGAACTGACTTCTTAGTGGCTTGCTTGAAAAACAAAAGATCTGCCTGTCCATTGATTCTCTTCCGGTCTCTTCCCCTTTTCCTTCCAGCAGGCCTGGCCCCACTCCAAAGCATTTCCAGCGGGCTGAAGGAAACCATGAGTCCTCAGGATATCGTCCAAGACGCCATCCACAATTTCTCCCCGACCTACCAACAATACACGCAGCAAGCCATGCAGGAGACGGAAGGGGGGCTTGGGCAGAACGGCCACGCGAGCCCCCCGGCGGAGGCCTCGCAGAGCAAGAAGACCAAGAGCCTCGAGAAACGGATGCTCATCGTCTCTGACGACGAGTTGTGAAGAGGCACCTCGAAGGAAGGAGAGTTTGCGTTTTCGAGAGGTCTCCTCGCCTCGCTCCAGCCCGGCAACCAAATCAGACGACATTGTTTGAACAAAGCAACAGAGGGGTCTCCTTCTTCTTCAGTGGGCTATTGAGGGAAGACCGCCCCAGACGTAGGGTTGACTTCCTAAACACAGCTGGATCTACCCTTCTTATCTGGTGTTGTGGTGGGTGGCAAAAAACATCCAGGAGATTCTGAGGCACTTAATTGTTGGTCCTGGGGCAGCCTGAGGAAAACAATTTCTCAGTGGACGCAGTTCCTCCCTTTCCCAATGCATGGGAATAATACCGATTATTGGCAGAGAAGGAACAAGGCAATGGAGGAATGGACGAAATTGGATGGAATCGACAAAGCTTTCAATCAGCAATTGCAGCGCAATCCCATCGAAACTGGATTCCCATTATCATCCTTGTTTACGTTTGTTTGTTTGTGGATCTGATCCACCGGGATGGGAATCCATAGCCCGGAGCCTGAGAGAGGAAAGCACGTTTCTTCTTTCCAGCACAAGGCAGCAGGGCGAGGAATTATAGCGCCCGATTCCTTTTCGAAAGTGCACCGAGGCTGCCGAAGCTTCTGATCCTAGAATGCACCTTGGACGTCAAGAGGCGTTTGTTGCGCCTTCACCTTGGGAGAAGAGGCGTTGCATTACGCTGAAAGTGGGAACGTGTCGATATAATGTGCTTCTTCCTCTCTGGGGGGTCCCAAGGGACGGCTATGAACTGCGTGTCAATCTGTACATTTAAAAAAAATTTTTTTTAAGTTATAAAAACATTTGTAATACTTTTTCCCAGTGTTGTCTAATGCCGACAAACTACTTCGAGAATACCCATAGCTGCAGTCAGAGAACGCACCAATTCGGTGGTCATTTGGGTTGAATCTGGGATGGCCTGTGGTTAGTCCTTCGTGCCGTAGTTCATAATTGAAAACAAAGAAAGCAGCACATCGTGGATATATGGCACGAGGACTCTTATGGCTGTCGAATGCAAAAAATATGCGATGAAAAACTCTGGTCGGTGCTGCAGTTGGCATGCAGCTCCTACTTGTAGTTCAGCCTTTCTGTTGTAAGGTACGGCGTGTTTCTCTCGTCTTCTGCAATCTTGAGATTTGTTTTGCACAACCCAGAATTTGTGGGTGCTTTTCAACTTCTGAGCATCCGCATCAATCCCTGTTTTTTCCTTCCCTTCTGCAAATGGTTCCCTGGATGCTGACCAAAGTTTGATAATCACCATTACTTTTTTTTTTATTGGCAGATACAAGTAATGTGACACGTATTGCTACCTGAAAAATTATATTCAAATGCTCCCTCTGTGTCAACTCTGCAGATTACTACTAGATTTGGGCAACCCTAAGACGGTGTGGACTTCAGCTCCCAGAATTCCCTTGCTTCCATGAGGTCCTCATCATAAAGCATGCTGGCTGGGGAAGGCCGGGAATTGGGAGTCCACTCCTCTTAAGGATTTTCCAAGCTGGAAAAAAGAACCACTGTGCTAAATCAGGGTCTCCAAACTTGGCAACTTTGTGGGCTGTACTGGCTGAGGAATTCTGGGAGCTGAAGTCTGGAAGTTTTAAAAGTTGCCAAGTTTGGAAACTCCTGTACTAGATAAAGCTTTGAAATACCACTACTACTACTTTAAATGTATATGCCACCTGACAATCAAAGACTCTGATCACAGACAAGATCCAATCTGAAACCAGAAGATGCTTTATTGGAAAGGTTACCAAAAAGCCACAACGGTTGCAGCTTCAAATTTACAGCAATAAATTAACATGGGGGAGGGAAGAAAATAGATTGGACACACACACACACAGAAAGACGGACGGACGGACATCATAGGCCTCATGGGACAGGCACTCACATTACTTGATATGTCAATAATTTATTTCGTAATAAAAAAAAAGCAACACAAAAATAAATACCGAAACAAAAGTAAGTTTGCGGAAACCACAGAGTAGAACTGCCTCGTGATTAAAGCTTCTGGATCTGAGCTGCAAAAATCCAGAGAAGGGAGAGGGGAAAAAAAAAGAGATAAATAAAATTCTTCGCTGCTATCTTGAGTGTTGTTGTTTTTTTGCAGCCCAGATCTGGATACGTTATTTTTTTTTTAAAGTATAATTTTATGATGTGAGAAGAGAAAGACTAGGATCAGTCAACAGCAACAAAAACATGCTAAATTTCCAAAGCATGTAGTAACGAGGGTGGTGGTGGTGTGTGTGTGTGTGTGTGTGTGTGTGTGTGGAAAGAAATCTATCTTACAAGAAAACGCTTCTCTTAAAACAAAAATTAAATTCCTCCGATTTTTATACAGACGAGTGCTTTGGTTTTTACATACACCATTAAGATGCAACCCCTTATTTGATTTGACAGAAGCCCAATTCCAAATCAACTCTGGGCAGCTTATAACTTAAAACAAGATTGGAATAAAACAGGAAAGGATTCCCTCCGTTAGGGACATTCATCACTTGTGCGCTGTGCATTTTTGGTATCCAAACGCAATCCTTGCAGGCTAATGTATAAAGCCAAGCTTTCATCAGCTTTCAATTATCCAAGGATGACGACGTCTCTTGTGAACCAACCCAGGAATTTGCAGTCGTATCATCCATGGGAAAAGAGCTTTTTTTTGGTAAAATAAAAAATAAAAAATTATTTTTACCTATAAAAGAAAAAAAAAACTAGCATCTCAGAGAAGTGCCAAGCATTATTTGCATCTAATATGCTAGTTTATGGTACGCCAGGAAGCTTTCCTCCATCCCCGCGTTAGCGTCGTTTAAATTGGTGCTTGTCTATTTCGGCCGCTTGAAGATGGGTGGACTCCAACTCCCAGAATTCCCTAGCCTGGCATGGCTGAACTGGGGGATTCTGGGAGCTAAAGTCCACCCCCACCCCCACCCCCCCATCTTAAAGCAGCCAACTTTGAAAAAACGTGAATTTGAAGCCACAGTACGTTGGTCTTCCCGGTAGGTAATGGGATCCCCCCCCCCCCCCCCCC
>JANHGC010001841.1:530633-543966 GCA_027560395.1 Boaedon fuliginosus
CCTAATCTCTACAGGGAGCTGGTTCCAGAGGGTTGGCACTGCCACAGAGAAGGCTTTAGCATGGGGGCCCACCAGCCGACATTGTTTGGCTGACGGGCCCCGTAGCAGGCCAACTCTGTGGGACCTAACTGGGTGCTGGTAGGCATATGGTAGCAGAAGGCAGTCTTGAGTATGATATTTAGGTGTCTCAAACATGATTTGAAGAAGCTCTTTTCTGTTTCTTAATGTCATCCAACATTTTCCAGATTTCCACGGGAATCTGAGAAGTTGGTGCCATTTGTTAAAGTTAATGGGACTAATGAATAGTAGCAAAGTGTTTCATGCATCAATATATACAAGATTTTTCTGCTTATTTACTTCTGCACAATAGAGTTGCTCATAAACATCTGACTCAGCTGTGAGTTTACATATAATAGGCCATTAAAAATTGGCAGAGAATTAAGGGGGCCTGATTATATTTTTGACTTTTAATATGCTGTGATCATCAGAGATACCATAGTGTCAGATCCCTGAAGATCTGCCATTCATTTGGAGATGGGGGCAGGGGGGAGAGCTAGAAATCCAGAAAAAGTGCTAGGAGTGGAGGAGGGGGACAAACAGCTACCGTCACCAGCAGACAGTGACCCAGATGATGAGCCCTTGGTAAGCAAACCAATTGTACCACTTACTGTCCCCTTATGATTGTTTATCCCCCCGGCAGGGGGAGGGAGATAAAAATTTCAGCTTTATTGGATTTGGGGTATACCCGATGCTTAATCAGCCCTGCTGTGGTGGGACAATTGGGAATTGGACTACGAAAACGTAAGAACCCCATTTCCTTTTGCCAATTGGATGGATCCGTTGCTGGGCGGGAACCTGCCATGTTTGTTAAAGAACCATTGAGACTAGCAATTAACAGACATGAAGAAACACTTTTTTTCATTGTAACTCCTGGCATGGAATGGCCATTAGTGTTGGGCCTTGTTTGGATTAAAGAATGGAATCCCTTTGTTGATTGGGTGAAAGGCACTATCTCATTTAATGCTCCACCCAATGAGGAAACCATTGCTCCGAAAAGGGAGCGGGAAGTACAATATGCAGAGATCACCCTATCCAGCCATGATTTATGTGAAATTCCTAAAGAATATATGGATTTGAAACACATATTCAGTGAAGAAGCTTGTGATGAGCTACCCCCTCACAGGCCAATTGATTGTGCCATTGAAATCCTGCCTGGAACTAAATTTCCAAAACCTAAGATACATAGCATGTCCCCTAACGAACTGATGAAACCTAGGTCCTGACATATAGCATTTCCTATTTGAAGCTAAAAAGATACTTTGGAGTGGGCATAGGTGCACGTACAGAACCTCATCTAGTGGCACCTAATGAAAAAAGCTGCACGTTTTCCTGGGCTTATGAGGTAGCCAAGGAAATATAGGTTTGAATTAAGAAGAGTAATATCTTCATATACTCTAAAAGCATCTTATTGAACTTTGCTGGCACTTAGCTCAAAGTCCTATTTTAACCATGTTGCTTTTAAATCACTTTTCCAAGTGCTGCAGATCTCTAATGTTAAAGATGCAGATTCATGCTTGGGTGATGCTAGAATGCGGAAAGAAGAACCAAACTTCTGAATGCCCTGCTGTATGTGTTTGTGTGGAGTAGGTTAGAGAACTTCAACCTTTGCAGCTTGCTGGCCTGGTGGGGGGAGGGGAAAGGGGAACTTGGCCACACATGCACACACATCTCAAATTGTGGGAGCTATGGGCTGGCACACATATGCAGCTTGATTTGCGCAAGTTGAGCTACACACATGTGTGCATGCACGCCGGTCTGCTGCTCATGCAAATTGAACTGTGTGCATGCCAGCCCACCTCTCATGGGGCCCAGTTCTGAATAGGCCACAGCTCAGTAGTGGGCTGGGGGTTAGGACCCCTGGAGTAGGTGAATGAATGAAAGAGAAGACATTGTAGGGTATGAAAGGGTGAATGTAGGGTATGAATAGAATGACCTCTATTTAAATCACTGGGACTTCTGAGACTTTAATAGAGGGAATAAAAATAAGAAATTGCATTGTATTTATGAAAGAATTTAATTGTAAATTAAAAATAGAATACCACATGTATCTGTTTGGCACTGGATGCAGTTAAGATGATTAAACAAGCAACATTAAGTAAATATGTATGTCAGGGTTCCAAGTAATCCACCTATAGCAAATAGATCTCCGAGGCAGGATGATTCCTCAAAGAACAGTTTTATTTGGTATATCATATTGGCACTGGCTGATGAAAACCGACTCTGAATGTTCCTGTGGTTTTCACCTAATTTAAAGTAAAAGTTCATTCCCTTCCCCAAAGTGTCACATGGTTCAATCAAGGTACTGTCCGATTGCCCGATAACTTTACTCCTCCTCTCTCTGACCATCTGTGGGAATGTCCTTGGTTCCCAGGAGAAAGTATTTTGTATTGACTACATAACCCCAGCTATCTCTGTTCCCCGCTCCCTATCTCTCAACTCCAGTGTGGCAACACTGAAGCCTCAAAATGGCCTCAGTCAGATCAGCTTCAGGGTTGACAATGTATTATTTTTAATTGAGAATATTATTATGTTTTTATTTCACCTTTTTAAATATATATGTAATTCACGGAGGTGAACTTGCATAATACTTCTTCCTTCTATTTTTCCCATAATAACAACCCGGTGAGGTGGACTGGATTGAGAGAGAGTGACTGGTCCAAAGTCACCCAGCCGGCTTTTATGCCTAAGGAAGGCCTAGAACTCACAATCCCCTGGTTTCTTGGCCAGCACTTTAAACTACTGGATTTCATTATTGTTGCTTATTGTTGCTAAAGTTGTTGTTAATATTTCTGCTATTCACACCAAAACCACAATTTTTCATATACGTGCATAAAAAAACCCTACTTTTAGTCTCTCAGTCTGTCAAACTTAATCAGTATGCTCAATGTCACACTGGTTTTGGTCATAGAAAAAAAATTCCTAAACTATGCCGCAGGTCTATCCTATTTTTTTTTCATAGGATAGTTTTCTCACACAAGAGATCAGTTTAGGAACATTAAGTTCCCATTTTAATATGTTTTGTTTCATTTTGTTTCTCTAGTAATTTGCTGTTACTGTAGATAATGAGAACAATTGTTATCTTTTGCTTTCAGCATGTACTACCCTAGATGGGAAAAAATTATTACTTTTGGGCGTCCAAGGACCTTTGGAAGTTTCCTTGCAGTGTCTTCTTCAAAGAAAAGGAGTCATGACTATGAGTTTGTCATGGAACATGAAACAACTCCAGACAATGGTAAATATATCAAGGGTGTAATACTTTTCTGTCTAGTTTGTTTGCTGTTTATCTTGTCATTATTATGGATCATTCAGAATTTTGAATATGTCAAAAGCATTTTCTCCTTCAAAAAAATGTAGTGTAAAGAAATATAAACAAAGTATACATTACCTTATCTTTAGATTTACTAGCTGGGTGCACATTTCACTATGTCCCAGTTTTTAACCATTTTTAATAAGTTCCATTTGGTTGCGTGCACGTACTGCAGTAAAGGTGTAAGTTATGGATTGCAAAATTGACTGCACTGTACTGCTCTGTCTCCCATTCGGGCTCTTTCTTTACTTAGAGTTCAAGATAACATACAAACAATCAAATGTTTGATTGCATATATTCTCTTAGCACTAGAGAGTAAAGTTGCTATATAGAAAAGGACTTTAATATCCAGCTGTTAAATTATTGTGTACAAAAAAATGTAACATCTTCTTTCTTGGATGTGGCATTCAGTTCAAAGTGAGAGTAAGGCTAAGCTGCTGTCTTTGCTCTCATTCTAGCTAGGAAGGCAAATGGACTACATATAAGTTACCAAAAAAGCCTCTTACATTTTTTTTAATTAAAAAGTTTTACAATCACAACAACAACAACAAAACAACAACAATTTCCCCCCTGTTTTTACCCTTACCCTCCTTAATGTACTTTATACATTAAAGTACCTGGGATTTGGGGGGGAATCTGGTCAGTAATGGCATTCATCTAAAATAATTAGTTCTAGACATTCCCAGCTTCTCACACTTTTTACAGATGCCCCAAACTCTATAATCTGTCAGATTTAATTTAAGCGCTCCATAAAATGTTTTATATTTCATTTCACATCCACAATGCTATTGGACAAGCAATGTTATGCAAAACACAGAAAAGGAAAAAGTAGTATTTCAATGGAATTAAAGGAAAAAACGAATCGCAACAAAGCCATCCTTTCTTCGGTGACATCCATGCATTGCTTGATAGATTGCCTTTTGTTCCTTCAGTTCTCATTTCTCTTTTTAAGGAACTCATTAGCTCCAATTAAATATAACTTCCTTAATTTTCCTCTTGATCTCATTGTGTATATTTCAATTGTGTATTTGTTTGGTAATTAGGTCCTGATTCATTGTCTTTATAAGATCAAAAACCCTTCATTGTGCTTTGTTTATACTGGTCAGAGACTTTTTGTATTCAATCCACATTCATGCTTGATTTTCTCTTTTTCTAAGCATACCTGCTTCTTAAGTAACCCACTTTCGTTTTATATACCAAAAGGGGAAGAAGCTCACTCTTGCATACAAGACATTGAGTTCAAATACCACTATGTTTCTTTTGGTGCACATACCACTAGCTCTCAATAGACATCCACATACATGTATTAAAATTTAGCTACTGTTTCCGACATCATTAGTGGATACTCTACCAAAGTATACTGATTCACGTATATACTCTATTTTCCAACCTTTTATGTATATCTTACTATATACAGGAAGTTCCCCTTTAGCAACCACAATTGGGACTGGCAACTTCATCACTGAGGAAACGGGTTGCTAAATGGGAAATCATGTGTCCAGAACTCTGCTTTCCTTTTCCTCATTCCCAGCTCATCCCTTGAGCACTGGAGTAACCAGCTTGAAACTGACAAGATTAATCCGTTTCACACCTGCCTGGATAATGAACAAGAAGGGAATTAATATTTATATTTATATTTATTGGAAAAGAAGAGATTACAAGTGAGTAAGCAGGCCCACAATGGAGAATACACATCACAAAGAATAGGTTGGATCTAGTGGCCACAGACAGACAATGCAAACAGCCTGGTGTGTTCCCTGTTACGAGCATCCTTGTCTTCCTTTCTACTCCATGTTGAGCCATTCACAAAGCATTTCTTTTATTTCCCTACATACCTTGCTTCTTTCATAAACTGCTCATACGACACTCAGCAACCAATCTTCAACTCCACAAGTCGTCTTCACAGGCTTTTTCTAAATCAACCCAAAAAAAGTTTATTTCTCTTATTCATACATTTCTCCTATTCTTAATGTTTTGAGGTAGTCCAGACAAGAAGCATGACAATGAATATTGATTCTGTCTTTATTGTACAGATAGAATTGTAAGAATCTTGCAAGTTGAAAATGTATCTCCCATCCCTCATTATTATTCTCCCAAAACAAGGAAGGGTACTTTCTGAGATGCTTTTTCAACTCTTCATTCCAATTCAAGTTTCATTTTTGAGACCAGGGTCTGATTACCATTACCCCTACTGAGGAGCAAAATACAATCTGTTCACTACTTGCTTGGCATAAGTTGCATTGTACTTGCTAACTTTTGGTCATGTCACTGTCATACTCTATCAATTAAATATGTTGAAACACCTTCCCAGAGACACCAAATTAATCCCCTTGTTGATGATGATGTTGATTTTCAATTCATTGGCAACAGGACCAAAGGAAGTGTCAGTGCTGATGAAGCCAAGCAAACTTTGTCATCATGGGCTTTTTTTAAGTTTTGGCCCCAGCAATTGATTTGAGGAAATTGACTGCAAATTCTAGCATACTGTAAGGTAAAGGTAAAGGTAAAGGTTCCCCTCACACATATATGCTAGTCGGGTCCTGATTCTAGGGGGTGGTGCTCATCTCCGTTTCAAAGCCGAAGAGCCAGTGCTGTGCGAAGACGTCACTGTGGTCATGTGCCCAGCATGACTATACGCAGAAGGCACACGGAACGCTGTTGCCTTCTCACCAAAGGTGGTCCCTATTTTTCTATTTGCATTTTTTTTACATGCTTTCAAACGGCTAGATTGGCAGAAGATGGGACAAGTAATAGGAGCTCATTCTGTTACGCAGCACTAGGTATTCGAACCGCCAAACTGCATACTGAACTGTAATGCAAAATAAGCATTGAAATTTCTCTGGCTTGGTCTGAATCCAGCTTCCAGTATTCCACAGATTTCCAGAAGGTGGCAGCCAAGTCAAATAAGGTGGCTGATCTTTTTCTGTTTGGAGTTCATAATTGAAACTATAAAATATGTTTTCCCTACACTGAACAGCTGTGATAAGATATGTCTCCATTGGAAAGATTCTGTTTTTACAGCTGCTGATGTTACCATATCATTTTGTACTTGAAAATTCAGAAAAGCATAATGGTTGTCCCTAATGTCGAAACAATCTCCTTAAATTTTAAAATTCTGGCAAGTGTCCCAATTTGTTTACTCTTCGTGGCATCACATTGTACTAAGGTTTATTTTGATAATTGTGCAATTATAATAAAATGATAATTTTTATTTTTATTTTATTTATTTATTTATTTTTTAAAGAAGAAAAAAGTTCCTGAAATACAAAACAATATGTGTAAGAAGCTTCCCAAAGCGAAGAATCTAAAATGGAAAACGAAACGAAGACAAATATATGTGCCTGCCTGTAAGATAGTTCTCAACTATCTTAATTGTGGTTGTACAATTAAGCCTAAAATTTCCATTGCTAAACAAGTAGTTGTTAAGTCAGTTTTGCTCCATTTTACAACCTCTCTTGACACAGTTGTTAGGTGACTCAATTGCAGTTGTTAAGTTAGTAACATGATTCTTAAATGAATCTGGCTTTTCCTTTGATTTTGCTTGGCAGAAGGTCGCAAAAGATGATCACACAACCCTGGGACATTGCAACCATCATCATAAATATGAGTCAGTTGCCAGGTGTCTGAATTTTGATCACATGACCATAGGGATCCTGCAACAGTTAACAAGTGTAAAAAACGATTGTGTCACTTTTTCCAGTACTATTGTAATTTCAAGCACTCACTGAACAAATGGTTGTAAGTTGAGGAATACCTGTATATACACAGACATCTTAATAAGTATATAATGGTGATTCAATTAATACAAATTAAATTTTGCGCATATAGGTTCATATTGACCAGTGTTACCACTGTGTTGGTAAGGAGTTAGTTAAAAGGCTGAAAGTAAAAAACACCTGCAATCTAGGATTTTAAATCTAGCCAAGCAAAACTATCTTCTTGGCTCTGCTCCAAACTTGAGAAATTCAAATTCCTTATAAAGATATATTGATACGCTTTTTGCTTTGCAAAATGATTTCAATAATAGTTTTAGTATCAGCCCAAAATGTGTGTAATGCAAAACAAGTCTAAATTATATCTGATAAAATGTGAATAGCATTTTTATGAGTCATGTGTTTGAATATAACAGAATGGGTTTATTGCTTCCCACAGTATAGACTTCTGACCCTGGGAGAAGGGTCAGAAAAAAATTCAGTGATTTTGATAAAAACAAGATGCTAAAGAAACTGCAAGTAGTTAATACTGGGTTTAATTACTCCTGCTTGCAGTAGGCACTTAGTAAGTGTGACCTGTTGTTATGCATTTGCACCCCTTATTGTAATGGTTCTTTATATTTTGTCAACTGGAACCCTCTGTGGTTGAAATAATTCTCATTAACAAAATTACCACCTCCACATGTACTCATATAAATATTGTCAGTTTTTAGGATAACCCTGGAAAAATAGTTGTAGGCCTGTGATTTATCAATTAAATTAGAAGCTTTGTCCCTTAGAATTATAGTGACCATACAGGACAGGACAGTCCTTTTATCTTTATAAAACTCAGGTTGGCCTCTCTTTTCTGATTTGTCTTTTATTTTTTTCCCAGAAAATATGGTTGTAATAGTAAAATCTAATTGTTGCTGGAAAAATCTTTTGAAAGATACTTACACATTAAAATTCTTTGAGGTCTAGACAGTAGTTAGAGAAATTTAAAATTAATCAAAATTGAATTCATGTGCTGAAGTTGAGTGAAAATAAAATCATATATACTTTGATCTTAAATACGAATTATTATCATGCATTCCAAATTATTCAGTGCAGCTTTTTGGCATGCTGGAATAGTGCCACTCTTAATATAGCCCATCATTTCTAGAAAAGACTGCAGGAATCTCAGAGCATTTGAATCATCAAAGGTCTAAGTGAACCATAGGAATGTTTTACATAAATTGAGAAAAAATGTGAATAATTGCACTTTGAATTGTTATACTGCAATTACAATGACAGAATTTCTAAAAGAATAAACTGGTTCCACATCATGAGAAACATAAGATTCCACATCATGAAAAATTTTCATGTTGTCCTTTAAACTGTTTGAGTTCAGCACTCGTAGGTATCAAGAAGCACATATTAGATAGGAGACCACTACGAAAAAGGGAAACATCCAAGTTCTCAGTGAAAGTGCTACCAATCTCTTCACAATTCAGGTTGCAGTTTATCTATCTCCATAAAGAGCCTTTGGTCTTAATCCCCACTTGGTTTCTTCTCTTGTGAGCAAAACACTATTTTGATTGTGAGCAAAACACTATTAATCTTAAATATGTCAAGCTCTACATTTATGTTGGCATGGTGAGGAACTTGTCGTGAGACCTTTTCTATAGAGATGAATAATAAAAAAAAAGGTAATTTCTGTTGGTTCCATAAAATAAAAAATGATTTTTTTAAAAAAGAAGAAAAAAACATATTTAAATAAGGTTGTTTAGTAAGCATCCATCTTGGAATTTATTTGTTTATGTTGGAAACTCACTTTTCAGGGATAGGATTTATTCATATGAAAAATAGTATAGGAAAAAAATTAACCCACTCTTCCTGTACTCTATTGTTATAGGGAAATTTGGAGATGCCTTGGCCCACATTAGGGGTGGTGCAGTGGCTCAGTGGTTAAGACACTGGGCTTGTCAGCTGGAAAGCCGGCAGTCCAATTCAAGAAGCCACACAAAGGGGTGAGTTCCCATTCTTTCCCTAGTTCCTGCTCACTTAGCAGTTCAAAAGTATGGAAATGTGAGTAGATAAATAGGTACCACTTCAGTGGGAAGGTAACAGTGCTCTGTGATGTAATAATGCTGGCTACATGACCATGGAAATTTCTTTGGACAGTACTGGCTCAATGGCCTTGAAACGGAGGTGAGCACCGCCCCCTATAGTCAACAACTAGCAGAGTAATCCACAGGAGAGGTGTCAAACTTGCAGCATCATGATGGTGTCATGTGATGTATCGTGACTTCCCCCCCCCCTTCACTAAACAGTCATGGGCATGGCCAGCACATTATGCATCCGGCCCAGGGGCCGGGAGTTTGACCACAGGGACTCCTTTATTGTACCTTTGGCCACATTAAAGGAAAAATAAAACTGTTGTGAACTATACGATTGCAAATCCCTGTGTAGTATGAATTTTGGTTTTGAGATTCATACCTTAAACCTACATTTCTTTTAGTTTTAGTTTTTGTGTACATATCTCTTTAATGTAAAGATCAACATTGGTCTTCGAATATAGTCAATCCTTCCAATCTAGTAACCTTCAGATATATGGGAACTGCAAGTCCCAGGATCCCCAGTCAACAGTACCTTCACATCTGAAGGATATCTGATGGGAGAGGCTCACGGATCATAATACTCAGATCAGCTTCATATCATCCTATGTTATCCAATTGATGTGGAACTGAATAAGGACTTGGACGGCAAGGACAGACACATTGTAGCTGTCAATATGATAAGAACAAGAGTAAGGATTTCTTGATGACTTTGGAATTAGCAGGGCAGCAATAACTGGGTGTCGTGCTTTGCTTGAATGGAAGTGATTCTCATTAGCACAAAGCCATTGTTGGATATCCCACTATAATAATGTTCCCAGTTTTGAAACAAGCATTCTTGTCCTGTTACGAAGAGAGGAAACACCTGTGTATGATATGCAAACATGGGGAAAAAGTTATTATTCCTTGAGTTGAAAAATGTAGATATATTGATTGATTGTACTTTTATATCTCCGGACTCCATAAAGACTCCAGGTGGATCACTTCCTAAAACATAAAAACTGCCAAACATAAAATCACAATAAATTAATCAAGTGCTGATATAATACAAATAGGTGCGGTGCTGTCAATTCACTCCCCAGATGCCCTCTGGAAATGTTTGGTTTTCACTAGCTTCTAGGAGGCCACAATGACGTTCTGGCCTAATTTCAAGAGGGAAGCCATTCCATAATATGGGACCACAACTCAGAAACATTGTTTGGGATCTCCTTCCCCTTTTGCCATTCAATATCAAAAGACATTGACAGATATCTGCACTGAAATGTTAAATGCCTAAGTGTCAAGCTTTGCAGGGTTTTATAGGTTTAAACGTCAATGCTGAACTGTATTGGGAACCTACGGTATTTGTTATCAGAGTAGTAACCATGTTTTGCAACTGTGTTGATCCTGATTTGCTAAGTTAGGAACTGTGGCACTTTGACAAATTGCCATTTCTCCATAGTTTCAAACACAGTGTTGGCCATAGCCTTTACTTCAATGAGTATCTTAAAAATCCCATTAATTCTTATTGTTTTGAATACCTGATTACTATATTTAATTAATAGAAACCTACCATTTATCTCAGTGAAAAACATCATCTTTTTAAAAATTGTAATTATTTGATCCTGAAGTTTATAATGTCACATTTAGAAATTGATGTCAACTGTAGAGGAATGCAATCTTTATGCAGTTCTCAGTAATACGGTGTCTTGATTAGGACATATTGGTTTATGGTGCATGGATTTGTGTTGATTTAACATTTTATGTTCTTTCTGGGAATGGGAGGGTCTTCAAAGATAATATAATCTTCTAGCATAATTCTCACTGAAGTTGTGTAATGCTATGAACTAAAGATTTAGAGTTTTTATTGGATTTAATCTTGTCCAGTTTGCTGGAAGAAAATGCTATTAATTCCCATGAGAATGAGCATAGGGAATCTTTCCCCTCTCCTAAGAATTGATTAAGCGATTGTTTCACATGGTTTTTTATTCACTCTTTGCAGTGTGATCTCATTAATGGATTTTAAAACATTTTACAATGTGTAACTAGTTGTCCTTTGGATGAGTGTTCACACTTCTGTCAGTTTTTTATCACATTTGGTTTCAATTACAAATAACATGTGTTTTGTGTTGGCTTTATGGTCTAATTGGAAACCATACAGTGCATTTGCAAGGAAATGGGTTTGATTATTTATTTTTTATCATCCTTGCTTAGTCTGTGGTAGATTATTTGTAATGTGAAATGTACACTGTTTACAAGGTGGCTCAGACATTGAGACAGGTTGCTCTACTCCACCTCTTTGTGTAGTTGGGACAATGTATTGAGCATTCTTAGTGCTCTCTGCGCTCTGTTTGCTTGCAGATGTTCATAATCCACTGAAGATGGTACCTGGTTGGGTAATGAAATGCCTGCAAACAAACAACAAGCCATATTCTCTTCTGTGTCAGGATGCTGTGATGTATTGTCTCAGGATTAAGTACCTGACAGGCAGGTTGCACAAAATAGCACAGTGTTAGTATTGACTAACAATCAGTATATTAATTTACAAAGAGCAAGTCCTGCCAATCTAATTTTAATTATTTTTGACTGAATTTCTTAGTAGTTTGTTGGGCTACTAATGCATCTTGGACAAAGCAAGCTAATTAATAAAGCCTGGGCACTCCTCACATTTCATTAATTTGTCACATTTTATTAATTAATGTAATGTAATATTGGAATAACCTAATAAAATACAATAGTAAAATTCAGAATGATCCTAATATCATTCTAAATACCGGTATCATAGGAAAACAGATCCTACAGTGTGATTGATGCTATTTGTATTATAGCTCTTAAACTTTCAGAAACAAGATAACCTTATAAATTGCCCTGATTCAATAACCCATGTCCTTATCATTATCCAGGTCTGCCTTTGGAGATTTTCTATAAGTTGAAGCTGTTTTAAAAAAGCAGCAGCTAGGCTTTAGGTGGGACATATCTACAAGTGTAAAATAGCACAAATTGAATTTGGTATACGGGTTGCCCATAAGTTTCCAAGCCCAATCCAAATATTGGTCATTATTTTTGAAGTCCTACCTAGTATAGCCCTAGAATTTATGAGGCAACACTTTATCAGATTTTAGTCTACTCTAGTCATCTACAAAAGTCATATTGACCATCTCTGCTCCCCCTGAGATTACATTGGGTACAGACACATGACAGATCTTGTAATGGTATGTGGGAATGATCTTGGCAGACAGGAGGAAGAGTCCCAGTCTAGGTCTGTGATGGCAAACCTATGGCACGCGTGCCAGGGGTGGCACACAGAGACCTCGCTCTGGGCACATGAGCCATTGTCCCAGCTCACCTCCACTGTGTATGTGTGCATGCGCCTCCTGCCGGCCAGCTAGTTTTGGGGTCTCTGCTGCACATGCGCAGGGGCAGGGCACACGTGGGGGATGTATGTGCACACACGCAGGGTGGCAGAGTGCATGTGTGGGGGTACTTGCATTGCATTTAGGGGGTCCATGTGCGTGCACGCATTCCGTTTTGCGCAAACCTAGAAGCCAAAACGGGACACAGGGGCGCTGCATGACCCCCCACACACACATACGCCTCATTTTTTTTTTTGCCTGGAAAGCCTACTGCCCCAACCTGAAAGCCAAAAACGGGCAAGGGGGGGCACACGCATGGAGACGTGCACGTGTGCACGGGGGGGCAGGGCGCACGGGCAGGGGGTGCTCGCGTTGCATTCGCACAACGTGCGCTTTGGACTCTCGGCACGAAAAAGGTTAGCCGTCACTGTTCCGTATCATCGGCTCTCTTAAAGGAAGCCAAAGAGACCAATCTTAACTCCGTGCCGTTAATAAAGTGTAGGGCATGAATTTCAACGTCCCGAGGGGGAGACGGAATTAAAAACATGGTTTTGTGGGTGCGAACATCCTGTAATATCTTTTTCCACCCTGACAGGCGAAAAGAAAGGAGAGAAAAAAGGACGAAAAAAAAAACAGATTACAGTACTAGTCATGTGGGGGAATAGAACCCTTGATGATTACTGGGTGAAAATGGATTTTTTTTTCTTATCCTTATTTATTTACTAGCTGATGACCCGGCCTGGCTCGGGTTCTCTTTATCCCCCTCCTCTTTATTTATTTATTTATTTATTTGATTTATATCCCGCCTCTCTTCCCCAACGGGGAACTCGAGGCGGCGTACAACAT
>JANHGC010001841.1:562778-575108 GCA_027560395.1 Boaedon fuliginosus
GAGAGGTTTTTTTAATGATGACAGAATGATTCAAAGTTTCAAGCCCTTTCTGATCCTACCATGATTTTTTAAAAAAATATATTTAAAGCATATGCTGACTGAGGAATTATGGAAGTTGAAGTCCATATATCTTAAATTTAACCAGAGTTGGAAAATCTTGCAAATGAGTTTGTTTCTGTGCTCCAGAAGTCTGACTAGGACTCAGTGAACTTGTGCTATACAGGTAGTCCTCGACTTACGATCATAATTCAGCACAAAATTTCAGTTGCTAAGTGAGACATTTGTTAAGTGACTTTTGCCCTATTTTATGACCTTTCTTGCCATAGTTGTTAAGTGAATCACTGCAGTTGTGCAGTTAGTAACATGTTGTTGTTAACAATAGTTGTTAAGTGAATCTAGCTTCCCTATGGCCTTTGCTTGTCAGAAGGTCACAAAAGGTGATCAGATGACCCTGGGGCACTGCAACGGTCATAAATATGAACCACTTGCCAAGCATCTGATCTTGGATCATATGGCCATGGCGATGCTGCAATGGTCATAAGTGTGAAAAACACTCATAATTCACTTTCTTTAGTGCCATTGTAACTTTGAATGCTCACTAAATGAATTGTTGTAAGTTGAGGACTACCTGTAGTGGGCAGAAATCTCTGTTTTTAGATTACCAACAAGAAAAGGATGCCCCTAAACATTTTGCAATTAGGAAGAACACCTGTGCTGCCCTAGTGCCTTGGTTTTGAGATTTGTCAATGAAGAAAAGTTTTTTGTGGTTCAGAGGCTCATCTTTTCACTTCTGCTTGTTTAATTTAAAAACCGTTTGTTGTGCTCATGCAATTATAGAAAGTTTGCATCAGACAATAAAATATGAAATCTGTCACATTAAATTTGCTATCCTGGACATGTGATATATTATTAGAAATAGCTCAAAATTCTGAAAGGATGCAGAGGCCAAATTACCCATTCAGGTATTCTTAATTTGAGAGAGATAGGTATGTAGCACCATTGATAATGACCCCATGCATATACATAAATTTTGAGCTGGAAAAGATATTCTCCATGACCCCTCCAGGACAGTCTTTTAATTGTGACATGCCACATTTCATGACTATGTTTGATTGTTATACACACTACATTTTCTCATAAAAGGCATTTTGAAGTTGAAATAACTGTTGAATCTAATATTTCTCTTGAAATGCATAGAATTTAGATAGGATTAGGCTTGATTAAGTTCTTGGTTTAGATTCAACATTACGTAAGCTTTAGTTTGATTTTCCCTTTTCCTTTTACATCTGGCTCAAAAAAGGGGAATGGGAACTCCAGGGCAAAGTGATGGCCATCTCTCACTTGTGGGAGTTGCAATGCAACACTTGGGAGGGAACCAAGTTGGTGGAAACTGCATTTGTGTGACTCAAAAATTAGTTCCAATCTGCTGCATAAATAGTTTCCAGGGCCAGACTATTTAAGGTATTAGGCAAGGAAAAAATTAGATTCCCTATCATAAACTCTCCAAGGGGACCGAGAGAGGGGTGATTAAATAAATGCTGTACTTAAGGAAAGAGTTATACTAAATGTAATTTTGTCCCCTAAACCTGACACACGATGGTGTTTTCAGTATTTTAGTTTTCAGTTCAGCTTTTCAGGGAAGTACTGGGCGGTCTTTTTGCCAAAGCCTTCCTTTCCCTTTCATGTGCATTTTATTAATTATGACACCAACTCATTTTATAGCAGCTTGCTTTGTTTCTTTTTAAAAAGGGGGGAAATTTTCTCAGAAGCTACAGTAAGTGGAAGCATGTTTAGAAGAGCTTTGTAAAATGGATATAAAGCTTGAACAGAATTATTACAGAGAAAGTTATCTGTTTATAATACCTGATTGGAATAGCACTTACCTTGCTGATATTTACTGCTGTATTCTTTACAGGCCTTATATAATAGATTGGTTCCATTAGTCCATGGAGAAAGGAAATTTTCAGCTATACAATTTGCACGCATGAAAGTAAGTAGTTCTTTAAGGAATATCTTAGAGAATATTTTGGAAGACATGTCCCAAAGATGACATGTCGCAAAGGTGCTTTTTCAAGAGGCAAGTGGACTTTATGGTTTTCTTTGAAGAAGACATTTCCAAGAAGCTTTTCTGAAGAAGAGAGAAGCTGAAGAAGAGAGAAGCTTCTTCAGCTTCTCTCTCCTTCAGAGAAGCATCTTGAATGAGAAACTAAACATCTTCAAAGAAAAACTAGAAAGTCTACTTGCCTCTTGAAAAAGCACCTTTGGGACAACCATGACTTGGATGACTGAGAATCTCTATAGACAACTTTATTTATTTTACTTTGAAAAGAAAAGCTTTTGGTTTGGTTTGGTTTTAAAATAAATAAAGTTGATACAGACTTTAATGAGAAGAGGAGGAGGAGGAGATTCTAATAAAGGCTGGTCTGGCTACACACAAAAATAGGATGAAATAAATGTATCTCGGGAACGATTAAAGATGCTGACTTTGTCAGATGGAAAGCTGACAGCCTAGGTTCAAGATCTGAGCACTGCGCAGTGAGGTGAACCCACTGGATACCTGCCTCAGCTCCTGTCCATCTAGCAGTTTGAAAACATGCAGATGCAGGTAGATAAATAGGTACCAAGATACCACTTTGGTGGGAAGGTAACAGCATTCCGTGCAACTCAGCATATAGTTACGCTGGCCCCATGACCATGGAAATATCTTGGGACAATGCTGACTCAGCTAAGAAATAGAGATAAGCACTGCCCCCTAGAGTCAGGCATGACTGGATAGGGGAAATCTTTACTTTTATCTTTAAATGTAACTATTTGGTTCCATCATATGGAATTCTGTATGGGATTAGGGAATTCCTCTAAAAGAGAACAACGGGAAGGCATTTTCATGTGCTTTCAGCAACTTAACATTTTTACAGCTGTTAAAAAGTGGTTCATAGCTTTAAGTTACAATCCAAAGGACCTTGAAGTGAATAAAAATATTGACTTTTAAATACAGTATATTTATACTCTTTGGTTGTTCAACTCTAAGCAAACCACCAGACTCTGAATCACCACATGGGGATGCGGAAAATGATTATGCATAGACTGCCCACATCTGTGCAAAAAGCAAGATAGATTCAGAATAATTATATGCTCCAGGGTTATTTAAGAAGCTGGAGAAATCTTTAAATTAATGCCACTTATTACTTGGGGGAGGGGTGCTGAAAAGATTGTGTAGATATCTTGCTGAAAGTCTCACTGTCAGACTACAATAGCAGATAGGAATTGTAAAACAATGGCAGGCAGTTATTTATCCTAACAGTTAAATACCTTCTCTGGGAATTACTAAATTTGATTATGATTCTCAGTCTTGCAGAGGAAAACAATCCAGCCATACATTTTGTATAAAAAAGCACTGAATGTATTTAATTTCTCTAATCAAATGCTAGGATTACTGTAGTTGCTTAAAATGCTGACCAACATACTTTTGAAAAAATGAAAGAAAGAGAAACAACTTATTTAGAATGGAAATTATAATTACATAAATTAGAATACCTTTATTTATTTATTTATTACATTTTTATGCCACCCAATTCCCAAAGGACCCTGGGCGGCTTACAACATGGATAGCAATAGCACTCAGATTTTATATACTGCTTATTAGAGCTTTACAACGATCCCCAAGCAGTGAGACCACATCTTGATTAATAATAATTGTAATGTGTTGATTTAGATAACATGACAGCTTAATTTATGGGGCCAGCTATCACTTTTGATAACCATGGGATGGCATTGGATGGCTGCAAAGACAGTACTCCAAGATCCAAACGTTCTTTATTTTTGATTTTCACTTGCATTTTGCACTGTCCAGTTGTTCTTCTTGAAAATAAAACAGGATAAGATGAGGTCTACTTTTATATCTGCTACGGAATAATACTTGGAGATACAGAATTAGGAAAGAAATTAGTCTCTCTCATTCTCCATTCACGATAGCCTTATCTGCTTAAGCAGGTCATTCAAGATAGTTGTTTGAAAACATACATTGGAGATTCAATAACTGCTTCCTATTGAGCCTCTTATTAGCAGTTCAGCTACTCGGTATACTGGGTGTCTACAGCAGGGAGATGAGCTCTCTAGGCAGCTGGATCCAGAATATTTTGTTACATTGAAAAGTCTCTGCTCCAAGTAAGGTCTTCCTTCTCATAACCTCGTATCTGGTTTATTGTAAACATGGCTAAACTTCAGTTTTGTGCTCCTTGGGGCAAACAGGACCTTCACCACCCAGTATCCAATAGACATATTTATCTTCCATTGTATGCAGTAATTACAGTAGTTTGATAGGGCTTATGATTTGTTTCATAATCTTTCAAACATTTTTGGTATGGATTGTTTCGCAATTCGTTCCCAAGATATTTTACTGATATTTGGTGCTGCTTTCCCTCCTGTTTCTTGTTCCACTGGAAAAGAAAATTAAAACTGGGGTGTCTATTGGCATGTCTGTCCCATAAACCACAGCCTGCTTGATTTCTACATTAGGAAAAAGTATAGTGGATCAGATCAGGCTTTGGGTGTCATGTAGACACAATTTAGCATATATGAGAAACAGTTATATGCCCTGAATAGGGCACAGGGGTACTATGGTCAGATGTGTAAGTTCTTTATGTGTTTCTATCTCATTCTCTTTATTTGTTTTTTAGAGGCTCGGAATAAGCAAAATAGATCCTAAAACATTAACTGCAGATGAAATTAACAAATTTGTGCGACTTGATATAGACACATCTACAATAACATGGCAAAGGGGTAGGTATCAAACAAAAGGAGTCTCCGTCTAGTCTACTTTGCTCTTGCATAAAGTTATCAACTAGATACCTCCTGGAAAGTTTCAACCTTAATATAAATAATTACTTTTGAAAGAAGAGTTTTATATGCAGTTTTTGGCAAAAGCTTCTTCTCAGAACTGATTAAGTTATTCAGTGAAAAGGAAAAGAAAACTGTGCATTTGCTTAACTATCTTTTGTGACTTGATAATGGGCTCTGAGAAGCAGAGCAAAATCTGACACTATCCTGATTAGTATTTTGGAAACATGTTAATAAGTATGGTCTTGATTTTTCCTGTATATTTTGTACTTTGAATTTTGAGAACTGGAAATATGATAAACATTCCCCTTTTCTTCTTTTAACTCAAATGATTTTATTGCTCTGGGCTAAAGACTCACACCGACCCAACATAAAACCTATGTAAATGTTCTTCCCATTTCTTAAGCTTTTTGCAATTCTCAGCAAATCTGGTGAATGTAAGAATGTGAAAGATCCTGCTGTAGGAATCCCACTCTCACCCAGAATAAAAGCATAGGCAATTTGCATAAGCAATTTGTGGTGGAAAACTGTAGTGTAACTATCTTTGATTTCCTTCGTTTTTCATAATAATATAGCAACTGGAAATGGGAGAGTGTTGGTGACAATTATAAACACTGGCTTGATAGTAGTTAAGCCAAAGAGTATAAATTGTGTGTCTTCGTCAAAAATATACATATCCTGTGAGTGTGTGAAAGTATTAGGATGGTGTATTTTTGCCGCAGTCCACTTACGACATTCACAGGTCCCATTTCCTGAAAAGGCCTGCATTTAGAACTGGATGAAGGGATCATAAATAACAGTGTTGACTGTTTCTCCAGGAGGCATTTGTTGAAGGAGCACACAAACTTGTGACATATATTTTTTTGATATCAAGAAATATAAAAGGAGAGGGCTTGCCTTAAGACATGACAACACAGAGATATTTATGCTATTTCCATGTAATCAGGTCCCTGACTAGCTATGACTTCTGTTTGCCGCCTCGAGTTCCCCTTCGGGGTGAAGAGAGGCGGGGTATAAATCTAATAAATCTAATAAAATTGAAATAAAATTGAAATTGAATTGTTTGCCTCAAAGGGGCCTGTGCGCCTCTTCCTGTGTGTGGCCCTCTGCTGTCTGCTGTCATCAAATCTAAGACTGTAACAGGCTAATTTTGTTCATAGAGTAGGTATGTCTTTGGCAGATGGAATTTAGCATACTAAGTAATTATAGAACAAGTACATAATGCATTTTGGTAAATCTAGGTTGCACAACTTCAGTTACTTGTCCATGTATACATCCTAACGAAAAATTATAATAAACTTGTCCCCATTTTAGATGTAGCATGGAACACCCTATAAGTTAGTCGTTGCTTTCTTCTTCCATGATGTTGCAAGGTGAAAATACCTTTCCTTCCAGAATGAGTAGCAAAAATCAAAAGGGTCAAGAAAATATCTGTAACTCAAAGAGTTTTTAAAACATTCTGCATTTGTGGTCTACCAGATGTTATTTTAGAAAGCTTGTTTGATTTTTGTACATTAGTGCTGTTTTTTTCTGTATGCATATTGAATATAAATACCATCTAATGTCTTATAAACAAAAAGCCTTCCTTAAATTTCTGCATTCTTCATTGCAGTAGAATAGCATGTTCTTCCAAATTTTCATTTTATTTCTCTATTGAACAAATATATCACCGAAGGAACTTTGGGTGCTAAATAGAATAAAAACATACTACTTAAAAGGCTCATTGTTCATCTAAATGTAAAAGGTAAAGCCCCTTTCAAGTCAATTTTAACTCCTGGTAACTTCATGGACATGTTGCTTTCTCGGTAGCAATATGGAAGCGACTTGATCTTCCTTCTTCTGGGATGTTTTTTTTATTTTTATTTTTTTGTCTAACAGTCTAACCTAGAGTTTTGGTGTTCCCTGGAAATCTGTCATCCAAATATTAACAGAGTCTTTAAATTTCTCAAATTATCCTTATTTCCAACAATTGCCACCTCGAGTTCCACATCTGGGTGAAGAGAGGCGGGATATAAATCGAATAAAATAAATAAATAAATAAATAAATAAATAAATAAATAAATAAATAAATAAATGACTCTGGACAGTTTACAATAAAAACATGTCACAAAATATAAATGCATAAATAAGAACGAAGTTAAAAACAGAATTAAAAAGAGGGATACAGAGAATATTAAAAGTTTAAAAGCTAAAAAGCTAAAAAGGTGGAGAGAAGATCCTTGTGTTACATGGGATGTAACACCTTACCAACTATCCCCACAGATGTAACACTCTTTGACCCCCATGCCAATTGGCAGTGTCAGGTCTTGACATTCTTTCTGAAGACTAGAAGAGTGGGGTCTGTTTCACATGAGGCGGGGAGGGGCAGGTACATACAAAAGACAGGAGCAACAGCAAAGGATCTCTTCTAGGATCCTGCCAGGTAAAATTCTTTAACCAACAGGATCTGCAATATATCCTCCCTTTGAAATTTGGAAAAAGCATAAGTGTGAGAGTATATTAACTTGATTCTACAATCACCTCTCAGGCAAACTGCAGCCTCCCCATGTTTCACTGAAATCCTCATAGGAAGACATCACAAGGAAAACTTCCTGTGGGACCTTTTCATTGGCAATGTGGTATTTTCACTTCTAAGTTGTGGACAATCTTTTGAGAAAGATCTTTTGTGAGATGGGGGAAGAAAATACTCAGCAATCTTTTAAACTGTTTTAGTTTTCAGGATCAAGGTAACTGCAAGACTTTCTGACAATCTCCCAGCAAGATGAAAATGAAGTTCAGATACCAATAGAGAATTCTGGATTTTTTTCTTTTCTTTTTTAAATGTAAAAAACAAAGCAAACTTCCATCAGTTAAACAAAGATAAATTGAGGTAACCTATACATATCTTAAAACATTTTCCTACAGCTACTACTATTCAAAGCATTTAATATCACAGAAACAGTAAAAAAAATTAACCCGTATAGCATGACAGCATCAAGTTCTTAAAGAATTTTACTGTGAAATTGTTGACCTCTGACCAAAACTATGTCACTATATCAGACTCAACGAGAGAAGACTGGAAGGCAATGAATCAGCCACATATTTTTAAAAAGGGAGTCAGAGGAGATCTGGGGAATGATAAGCCAGCCAGCCTAGTATGTTCCAAAAAAGTTGGAAAAAATGGTAATTAGGAGTAAAAGACTGGATTGGCTTTATTGAATAGACTTTTGGCTCCCTTTGACCTAGGGAGCCAAAGCTTTGAGCCTGCCCCACTTTCTAAAAATGCAGACTTTTGCATAGTAACATAAAAACATGACTACCTGAAGGAAAATTACTATGAATTGCACAAGATAATACTCTCTTTCCAACTTTCTAGATATTTTTAGACTATTGGTAAGTACGTGGATGGAGGTACCTCTGTTGACCCTGCATACTTAAGAGTTTCAAAAGCTTTTTTCAACGTTCATCATCTTAAACAAACTGAGCAGATACAAGAATCTGTCTTTTCATAGCTGTATCTGGTTTAAAAAAATAGAGAAAGGGGGGCTTGGAATAAATGAGCAATTTTCTCAGTGGAGAGAAATGTTAGGGCTGGTGCATTCAAAGTTTTTATAAATCTTGCTTGAGGAATAAGTAGTGAGCTAGCTCATTTAGCGGATGATACTAGGCTATTCAGGTGGTAATACCTGAAAACAATGGTGAAGATCCTCAGGACTTCTTCAAAGTGGGTAAATAGTCAAGGGAGAAGGAGGGGGTAGGGGGTGAATGTGTGTGTCACAGAAATAGGGCCCCAGGTGTGTTTCCCCCCCTTCTCCCCCAGAGCTGCTGGATGCAAAAGTCACCCAGCACCCCGATCCCTGGAGGGGTACCAATCCAGGCAGTCCTCGACTTACAACCACGCACAACCATTGGCTTAATCAGTGGAACGTCTTCCCTTCCAGAAGCTCTAGACCAGTGGTTCTCAACCTTCCTAGTGCCGCGACCCTTTAATACAGTTCCTCCTGTTGTGGTGACCCCCAACCATAAAATTATTTGGGACCACATATGGGAATATGTGTTTTCCAATGGTCTTAGGAGACCCCTGTGAAAGGATTGTTTGACCCCCAAAGGGGTCCTGACCCCCAGGTTGAGAACCACTGTTCTAGAGTATGCGAAGATCGCAATTCACTCAACAAGCAAGATCCATTGCTTTGCATTGCCAGGCTCCAGCTTCTCAGGCTTGGTCCACAGAAGCCTCCAAAAGTCCTTATGGATGAAACATTAAATTAGCCATGGCTAGCCATAGCTGTGTTGAGAAACACTGCTGCAGAAGCTCTTTGTATTTTCATATCTAGCTCCTGAATCTGCTCCTAGTCTCCTTCACTCCAGACACTTCACTAAATTCGGTCCAATTCTAATAGGTCCAATTCCAACATGTTCTGTTTGATTTATTGACCCAAATGTGCTTTGTGAAACAGGGCCATCTGCTTGGTTCATGGTTGACAAAAAATCTCATTGGATTAGCACCCACTCAATTTCAGGCACTGTTATGAGAGTAAGAGTTCCGGGCCCATCTTCTCCATACCTATAATGGTATAAATGTTTTTGTATCTTTCCCTCAGCCACGAACTCTACCCAGCACTTGGTTTCCCACAGTCAAGAAGTAAACGTACACCAGGTCAGAATTTTTCATTTTGGCCCAGAGTTCCTACCAAAAAGGATTCTGTCCAAAACCCTGCTTCAATCCTACCCCACAGCACCAATGAAAACCGAAATGTTTCCCAACACTCAAAAGATATGCAGGATTTTCAAATGATCTAAACATAGACTTCTCCAAAACCAACCTTGTGGGGGATCTCTTGCTTTATAATACTGGCACCCATTTGTTGCTGATGTTGTACATGAAGGATTGTTTTCGTGCAATAGGGAGGTTGTAAGTCCCTGGAAGGAGAAACACAAGAATTTTAAGGGATCGGCTTGCACGATGTGGGTGCTCCTCCGCGTCACGATGTTCCTCTCACACCCCTTGCTTTCTGCATTACAGCTAGTCCTTGACTTACAACCACAACTGAGCCCTGAATTCCTGTTGTTAGGCGAGACAGTTGTTAAGTGAGTTTTGCCCCATTTTATGACCTTTCTCGCCACAATTGTTAAGGGAATCACTGCAGTTGTTAAATGAATCTGGCTTCCCCAGGGATTATGCTGGTCAGAGGGTCACAAAAGGTGATCCCATGACCCCGGGACCCTGCAACCCGTCATAAATACATGCCAGTTGTCAAGCACCTGAATTTTGATCCTGGGGATACTGACATGGCCACGAGTGTGAAAAATGGTCCATTTTTTCAGTGCCGTTGTAAGTACGAACAGTCACTAAACAAATGGTTGCAAGTTGGGGACCACCTATATTAAAATACCCACCTACTTGTTTTATGAAGTTTTCTCCCTGCTTGGCAAATGCAAGAAGAAGAAAAAAAAAACCCCATTACTGCATTTGATCAGATGCTGGGAGCCAACCTTTCAGGTAACCGAACTGCAGAGGAAGCAGTTCAGCTATGGGCTGGGTTACTTTATTTTTATTTATTTATTTTTTCCAAGCAGCAGGGCTCCAGATCAGATGCATGAAAAACAGAAATTCAGCAGGCGCAGCTGCGTCTGCATGTCGGGCGGAGCAATGTCTAGCAAATTCCTCCTTTCTCTGCAGTTCAGGGCACAGATGTGCTGCCAGGAAAAAAAAAAAAAGTACTGACTAAATCTGTGTGCAACCACAAGTTGGGACTAGAAGGAGGCCAAGCGGCAATGACGAAGCAGCATTTTCCCTCCGCCTCCTTTGCGGCAGAAGCTCCACAAAATGGCTCCCGGGCAGGCTGTCTTCACACATCCTGCGAAGCCGGGGGTATCAAACTCAAGGCCTGCAAGCCGGATCTGGCCCACAGGACTGTTCTGGAAACAGTGAAGGACCGGCCCGCGGTGCCTCTGCCGGTGAAAATGGAGATCAGGAGGGCTGCATGGAGCCGTCCCAAGCTTTGTTTTCGTTGGCAGAGGGTTGCAGGAGGCCATTGCGACTAAAAACAGAGCCCGAGGGCCCGTTTTCGCTGGCAGAGCGCTCAAGCCACCACAGGGACCCCCGACACTAGTGACATCGACCTGGCCATGCCCCCCCTGCCCCCCCCAGGTCAAACACAACCCTGATGCGGCCCCCAATGAAATCGAGTTTGACACCCCTGTGCTAAGCCATCGTGGAATTTAACACAGTCTAAGCACCCAGCCCAAGGCCAACCAAGCAGAGTTATGATCGGATTCACAGCTTGCACTAACCCAGGGTTTGTGGGAAAAAACCCTAACACCGGCTTAGGTTCGTATCAGGCATAAGGGGTCTTGTTGACTCGGGATGATGTGAGCTGTAGTCCAACTCAGTACAGGTAGTCCTCGGTTTGTAACTGTAACTAGCTTGGGATTACAATTTTGAAGTCATGTGATAATTAAACGGGTCATCACGTAACCAATCTATTTTAAGACTTTTTTTTGTGGCAGTTAAGCGAACACAGTGTCCGCAATGGGCGTTTGATTCTACTTGATCAATTTTACAACATGTTTGCACCAGTGGTGGGATTCAATTTTTTTTACTACCAGTTCTGTAGTCGTAGCTTGGTGGGTGTGGCTATGCGGTCGGCCAATCAGAGGTGGTATTTGCTGCAGTCAGCCAATCCGAGGTGGTATTTGCCAGTTCTCCAAACCAATCAAAATTATTGCTACCCGTTCTCCCGAACCTGTTAGAACTGGCTAAATACCACCTCTGATTTGCACATTTCTGTATTATCAAGACCACTGGCGTTCATAAAGTCACAACATTGGAAAGAAACACTGGGGCCTTGTGTGGTCTCTTTTGAAAAATGTGAAGGCAGGGGCATCCATGAGATTCCCAGTAAACTTTTGAACTGATCTGTTCCTTCAACACATTTTTGTGAAAATAGACTCCAACCACGGTGGAATACCAAAATCGAGACAATATTATGCCGGCAGTAAGATTTAAACAATAACCCTCCAGAATTTAAGCAATTTACATTTGTACCTCCCATTAAGATTTATAAACTCTAAAGAAAAATGATTAATAAAGATGTTTAAAAATTCCTTCTATTTTTTTTTTGTTCCTTTCTTAAAGGAAAGCCATAATTGTTCCTTTCAAGAAAAACGCTGTTTGGCTTTCCATGGGCTTTGAAAAGTTTTTAAAAATCCATTTAAGCCCTTCTCATATTTTAGGATGTGTCGCTTATCCTGATAATTCCAAATATTCAAGCCTAGAAACTCTATTACCAGTGATTAATGACCACTTTTCATAAATCAAAGGCAACATTGCCATTGTCTTCATCTCAGACTCCACATTCATCTGTCAGAAGGACTTAAGGGATTTTTGGTGTCCTTTACTTCCTTTAACGGCTGAAGGAAATATCGTGTTACCACTTGGGACTGATTGCTCACAAATCTCAAGCATGCTCTAGCCAATATCAACTCTTGTGTCTCCGCACCACCACCCCGCCC